>JADGJK010000054.1:0-79479 GCA_027600645.1 Nowakowskiella sp. JEL0407
TCATAATAATAAAAATTTGAATGTTAAAATTTTGGAACGTTTATTATAGGTTTTTTTATATAAAATTGTTTAATTTTTTTTTTTTTTTTTTTTTATTTTAATTTTTTAATTTTTTTTTTTTTTTTTTTTGAACAGAATTCACTTAAAGAAGACGCAAACATTTCCAAATACACTCTATTTTCCGAATTACCACTATCGAAACAAACTTCCGATGGTAAAATCTCTCATATGCGCGAAAAATAGCGCGGTCTAAAATTTCAAATTTAGGACTGGAGAAAGCACACTTTGTCGAAATGACCGAGATTCAAAAATCATCTCTGCCATTCTCTCTTCGTGGCAATGATGTTTTGGGTGCTGCGAAAACGGGTTCCGGAAAGACTTTGGCTTTTATTATACCTGTAATTTTTTAAATACTGCATCTTTATACGACCCCAAATAATTTTGATTCGATCTTTTAGATTCTTGAAGCTCTTTTAAAAGCAAATTGGACTGCGGACGATGGGCTGGGCGCTTTGGTGATCTCTCCTACTCGAGAACTGGTAAACTTTCGTTCCCTTCTGCAAAATCACTTCTAATGCTTGAAAATTCTGCAGGCGCTTCAGATTTTTGAGGTTTTAAAGAAAGTCGGAATCAAACACAACTTTTCTGCCGGTTTACTTATTGGTGGAAAGGACATTAAGATGGAGAAAGATCGAGTCAATCGATTAAACATTCTTGTTTGCACTCCTGGACGTCTTTTACAGCATATGGACGAAACTCCTTACTTTACATGTGATAATTTAAAGATTCTAGGTAAATTTTGATTTGTTATATTGCTATCCAATTAATGTTTCGATTATTGATGTGTTTATACTTTAGTGCTCGATGAGGCCGATCGAGTTTTAGATATGGGATTTGAAAAAACGTTGAATGCCATCATTGAGAACCTTCCAAAAGATCGTCAAACGCTACTGTTCTCTGCAACTCAAACGAAATCAGTGAAAGATCTTGCGCGTCTAAGCTTAAAGGTAGAAACAAGAATTTTTCTTGAAATATTTTCTGTCCTGATTAAAATTTTTTGTTTTATTAGAATCCAGAAATTGTTTCGGTCCATGAAACTGCGGAACACAGCACACCGATATCTCTAACGCAGAAATATTTGGTCTGCAATCTGCCCGACAAACTAGACTTGCTGTTTTCGTTTATAAAAACTCATTTGAAGACGAAAATTCTAGTCTTTTTTTCCACATGTAAACAGGTAAAAGTGAGAAACACTTTTAAATGTGAGCTTTTCTAACAAAACATTTCGTGAATAAAACTCTAGGTGCGTTACGTGCATGAGACTTTCTGTAAGATGCAACCTGGTATTCCTTTGTATTGCTTACACGGAAAGCAAAAGCAAGCGAAACGATTGGCGATTTTTGAACAATTTTGTCGAAAGAAAGTTGTTTGTTTGTTTGCAACTGATATAGCGGCACGGTGAGAACATTTCTCAGAAACAGTTATTTGAAATCATCTAATTTCTTTATCGGCAGAGGACTTGATTTTCCGGCCGTGGACTGGGTTGTCCAACTTGACTGTCCAGAAAACGTAGAGACGTACATTCATCGCGTGGGACGTACGGCACGATTTGAAACAGCTGGAAACGGGTTGTTATTCTTACTCCCCTCCGAACAAGAAGCGATGCTGACGAAATTGGAAAAATCAAAAGTCCCTATCGACAGAATCAAAATTAATCCTAGCAAAACTGTGTCGGTTGTGAAGCAGTTTCAAGCATTTTGTTCTCAGTCACCGGAGATGAAGTATCTTGGTCAAAAGGTTTGTTTTCTGAATGTTCCACTGAATTGAAGTTGTCTGAATAGTTTCTGATTTCCAATTTATCATAGGCGTTCATTTCATATGTACGATCAATCCATTTACAATCAAACAAAGAAATTTTTGACGTGCAAAAACTCCCGTTGGAAGAATACGCCGAATCGCTCGGACTTCCTGGTGCACCGCAGATAAAATTCATGAAGAAAGTTACAAAATCCAACGTTTTTGGAACCAAAGTTACCACAACTCCAAAAGACGAAAAGGAAATTGAAGAAACTTCGTCGGAATCGGAAGGTGAGAGTGACGACGATGAAGATGAAAAGAAGAAACAGCAGGCGCAACCGAGATCGAAAGTTACAAAGATGTTTGCGAAGAAGAATTTAACGGTTTTGTCGGAGCATTATGATAAGTTGAAAAGTAAAACTGGTGCGGATGATGATGAAGCGGACTTTTTGACGTTGAAGCGTAAAGATCATGATATTGATGATATTAAGGTATCAATTTTGATTCTTTTTAATTTAATGATATAATGGTTTCATTTTGAAATCGAAGGTGAAATCTCTAGTGGTTGAAGATCGACGGAAACTCTTGAAGTTGAAAAAGAAATCTATTAAAGCACGCGGACTAGGTCAAAAGTTTGTCTTTGACGAAGAAGGAAACGTAAGTGGAATTTTCCTCGAATTTACCTGTTTGCTGAAGTATTTGACCTTTCAAGGCTAAACCGCAACACGAACTCCAAACTCTTGATGACTTTGTCCGTGAAAAACCTCTGGAAGAACGAAAATCCGAGTACTTTGAGAAAACAGGTGCGGTCATGAAACGGGAAGATGTGTTGGATAAAACGCGACAAAAAGAAAAGTTGCAAGCCAAGAAGAAGGAAAAGAAGCGCAAGGAGAGGTTGCAGCGACAGGAAGAGCAGACTGGAGTTGGTGTCGCTTTGGGAGGTGGAGATGGTGGGTTTGCTGATGGAGGGAATGAGGACTTTTATGATGATGGCGAAGATGATCATGATTTTGATCAGTCATATGTGAACGATGATGATGGTTATTCGGAAGAAGAGGTTGCCCCGAAGAAAAGAAAGACGGGAATTGCGATGGATTCAGGCAAAGATTTGGAAGATTTTGCACTTTCATTGTTGGGAAACTAGATTATAATTCCGTTTTCTAATATATATTTATTTTCAGAAATTTAAAGAGAAATCATATGTTTTTTTATTTGTTATCTTTTTTCGTGAGATCAGATATGAACTGCTTTGTCATATGTGGCCATACATGCTTCTTTAAACGCTTCGCTCAGAGTCTGATAAAAAGTTAATGATTAATCGGGGAATAAAAAGAAATTAGATTGATTCATAACATACTGGGTGAGCGTGGCAAGTGCGAGCAACGTCTTCGCTAGACGCTCCATATTCGATGGCTAATACAGCTTCAGCGATTAACTCTCCTGCATTCTAAAATTGCAAGCGTAAGTAACAGCGAAAAAAACCGCTAAATTACTTACAGGTCCAACGATGTGAGCCCCAAGTATACGATCGGTTTTGGCGTCACTGATGATTTTAATCAAACCGTCATAATCATCTATTCTCAAACGTTAATAATTGGCATTCAATTTGATAATAAAAAAAATAATACCAATGGTTTTTGCTCGACTGTTTGCCACGAATGGGAATTTACCGACTTTGTATTCTACACCAGAGGCTTTAACTTCGGCCTCGGTTTTTCCAACCCAAGCAACTTCAGGCCATCTTTTATGCGTTTTAGAAGCATTAGAGTGATAAGATTCGTTACTCAAGACAGAAAAACTTACGTGTATACAACAGACGGAATAGCACCGTAGTTAACGTGACCGTGTCCTCCAGCAATTTCTTCAACACAAGCGATTCCTTCTTCTTCTGCTTTGTGAGCCAACATTGGTCCAGTGATAACATCACCAATAGCTCTAATACTCGGAACGTTAGTTTTAAAGTGTGCATCCGTAACGACCCGTCCACGGTTATCAGTTTCAATTCCAACACTCTGAAGTCCCAATCCTTCAGTGTATGGTTTACGACCAATCGAAAGTAACACGACATCAACCTCAAATGATTCTTGTGGTCCTCCGGCTGCGGGTTCGACTACAACGTCAACTTTTCCTGAGGCGTTTTTCTTTGCTGAAATAACTTTGGTGCTGAGTTTGAATTTGGTTCCTTGTTTCGCGAGAATCTTTTGGAATGAAGAGCTACAAAAAAAATGCTTAATATAAGCAAAAAAAAAAAAGTTCTTTCAATTTTTTGATCTTACGCGACATCAGCATCCATTCCAGCACCGATTGCAGGCATGTATTCAACTACAGTCAATTCAGCTCCTAATCGTTGCCAGACGGATCCCTTGAAATTAAAGTAAAAATTCAATATCCAATAGAAAGAAACACCGTCGCAATCATCCCTACCAACTCCAAACCAATAACTCCACCTCCAATAACCAACATCTTCTCTGGAACTTTCTGTAAATTCAAAGCACCAGTCGAGGTAACAATAACTTCCTCATCAACTTCAATTCCAGGGAACGGCATTGAATCGGATCCAGTTGCAATGATAATGTTTTTCGTTTTAAGCGTAGATTTAGATCCGTCTTCCAAGTCAACTTCAACAGTGTTAACTCCGGTAATTTTTCCCCATCCTTTCACATAGTCGGCCTTTAAAACGTATATTGGTTTTAATTTAGATCGATTTCAACATATCGTAATTTTCAAAAAATGACCTTGTTCTTTTTGAGTAATCCTTCAACACCTTTAGTTAAACTCGTAACGGATTTCTCCTTTTGCTTCAACATTTGATCCAAGTTCAAAGATACTCCCGAAACTAGATAACCAAACCAAACCGATCACACCAAATTTTTTTTTTATCAGTTTCACAGTTCGTCCATACCTTGAATTCCTCGCTTTTCAAATTCATGTACGGCTTGATGATAAAGATGCGAATTATGTAAAAGGGATTTCGACGGGATACATCCAACATTCAAACACGTTCCTCCTAACGCTCCTCGTTTTTCCACACATGCAGTCTAAATACGAACGGGTGAAGGAAATGATTATTAACCCGGAGAATTTCGGAATTTCAAATTATTTGGTAATCTTACAACTAATCCAAGTTGAGCAGCTTTAATTGCAGCGACGTATCCTCCCGGTCCACCTCCTAATATTTTATTGAAATCCGCGTAAAAAAAACGATTAAAATTTGTTATACGAAATTGAAAGGACTATATTTCTAACCGATAACAATCACGTCATATTCTAGTAAAACAATTAGAAATGTATTAAAAGGAAAGAAATACGATGAGAATTGAGAGCTTTATCTGTACCTTTTGCGGTTGAATAGAAACGAAGGGATGCACCTATCGGTCGGCTGAAGATCTATCCAAAAAATGACGATGTATTGATAAGATTAAATAAATTAACATGTTAAGTGAGCGCCGTACTGAAGAGTTTAATGATTTTGGGAGAAACGCCGATCTCAACATCTGCAACAAATTTTGGGTTGTCAAAGCACTGCAAACTTTGATGTGGGATTGTGTTGTTAACAAAAGAGGGCGAGATTCTCGAATTAGATGCTAGATCAGAGTGTGGATAACGTGATCTTTCTCGAGAATTTCAGCTATCAGTCATATTTTCAGCTGAGGAGGATCCAATGATATCTTCCTTTAAAAGGTTAGAATGACATTGAATTGTGGTTCACGCAATTGATTTGGATAATGTAAACGTAAGCAACGCATTTCCTGATCTTGTGCGCAAACGTACGCTGGGAAGGATGTCTGACGCAAGCAGATGAGCATCGAGTAATTTATCAAGATATCAATTATAATTGGAAAACTGACTTGTTTTTCACCATGGTTCTTGCCAGCAAGGTATTCTCTCACGACTTGAGATCTTCGTTGGCAGCTTTACCTTCCTGAATGAGACCGCATCCTCTCTTTCATCATATCATAAACAAACAACTCTAGCTCAAAAGACCCACCTTTCCAATTGCAAAAGATGTATACGAATCTGCTTAACGATCTAAGCTCTAACTTCCTCACTATTCGCAGGACGCAAATCAAAAAGGACAGTTCGTTTCTTTGCTCAAAGGCATGTCAGCGGTTCATCAAACACAAAGAAATGACTAAAACGGGCCTAAGACGTTACCTTTTAGGAAACATCAAATAGTGACATTCACATCAATAAGAGCAACTTCCTCCAAAATAACCCCTTTGTCACAAACGAGAACATTGATATCCACAAAATTTTTTATTAATAAAAAATGCAAACCAACTACCAAAATCATGAGGAATCCACTTCATCGCGAACACCACAAAACCACCCTAAATCCAAATACTACAAAAACACAGCTCATTCTTACACCGCTACAGCTTCATATGGCTCTGGTATTAACGATACGATAAAAGAATAAATAATCGCCCGAATCTCTGCAAACATCGAATTTGGAATTTGTGGTTGTTCGGGTTGATCCGTTTGTTGTACGTCAGTTTCTGCGTTTCCTTGTGGATTCCCGGGTTGAATTTGGTGTAATCGAACTACAACACACAAAAAAATACATCATAATCAATTACCCCATCAACAAATTTTTTAAAAAAAAAAGACATAAATACTACCATTCGGCAAGTATCGTAAAATCCACTGGATCCGTCTAGTCTGCAACATAAAAATCACAATCGCCGTGATATGCAAGAACACTTTTCGTTCGATTGATGCTCCGGTTGAGAATAAACTGACGATTATTAGTAATTTTACTGCAAGCCAAAAGGCGTTTTGGGCTCTTGCGTTGTCGCCGAATTCGTCTGGAGGAGCCGGGACTGGTGCTGCTGCGGGTTGTGCGGGTTGTGCGGGTTGGTCTCGTTGTGGAGGTGGAGGGTTGTTGTTTTGGGGTTCTGGTGATTCGTTTGTTGTTGTGGTTGGAGGGGATGGTTCTGTTGGTTGGATGTTTGGAGGTATTTGCGGATGTAGAGCGCAGAGAACACCACTAGAGGATTAAAATATCGTCAATTAAGATAAAGTAACGAAATCATCAGTTAATTCCTTACTTGACGTTCACAATCTGATATGGAATGTTTAACCGATTCAATTCATCTAAAAACGGAAATTCTGATAGGATCGAATCAGATAACTTGACAGAGGGAAACGTAGTCGTGGATTTTGCAGGAATTGTTTGTTGAGTCGGAATTTGCGGAGCCGTAGAAGTCGAGGCGACAGGAGTTCGCAGGTCGGAGGAAGGTTTGATACTATTATTGATTAAATTTGATGAGGGATTTGTTCGAAGAACTAAATGAAACGTTGGATCAGTGCTCAAATCGACCTGTTTGAAATGGATTTCGTTAATTAAAAATATCACTTCACAAGAACCCTCAACTACAATATCGTTACCTTTGACAACACATCTCGAATGACATCTGTATCAGCAAGTAGCTTCCCGCTGAATATTATTCTCTGGTCTTCATGCGAGGGTTTAAGGGGAAACTCGTCGGACAACCGGGATTTCAATTCAGAAATGTTGTGGTGGGAAGAAATTGAGATTGAGAATTCTTCGTTGAAATGGACGGGACATTTAATTCTAATTCTAACGAGATTCTCATTATCCACGGACATTGTTGAAATGCTGTGAACACGTGTGTAACAAGTTGATTGGTCATTCATTTCCACATACAGCCTCTTGGAGAATGTATCACACACGATTAACTTGCGATTTCAAGTAAAAGAAACTTTTATTCGCAGAAATTCAAGTGAAAAATAAAACATGAAAGCATGAATCCAAAAATGTGAATATGCAAGATTCCACAGGCGCTGTTGTACGGACACAGCGACCTTGAACACAACAAGTGGTGGAATAAAATTTTTTTTGTGTTTGGGAAAAAAAGAAAGAAATGCTCTCAAAATCAATTCTTTCGTTTCTCGTCCTATGTCTCGCCGTCACTACGGTCATCGCTCTGCCCGCATCTGCTCCATCAATGTCGAGCCAAGCAGAACTCTCGGAAGCCGCCAGAATTCTGTTTGAGAACGGTATCGCCGATCAGAAAGGTTACGCTGGTTTAGAGTTTACAGACGACAATTCTTTGTATATTTGGTGGAAGGGAACGCCCGATACTAAAGTCTTTGATATTTTGAAAATCGCCAAATTAAAAGTCCGACTCAGATTCATGCCGGCTAAATTTTCGAGAGAGGAATTGAACGCTGCCGCCGATTCGTTGAAACCGTTGGTTGAAGACCCGAATAATCCCTTCCATACCATTTCTATTGATTTCCGAGGAAGTGGTGTGCAACTTCTGGGAGACAAAACTTTGAAGGCGTCGAATGGTTCGTCTTTGGTTAATCAGTTGCCGTTCAAATTTCGTAAATTGCCTAAAAATGTCCCGCTCAATGTGAGAAACTCTCGAATGCAACGAAAGTTCTCTCGTGATATTCCTGACCCTCCTTATTACGGTGGAATGGGGATTTACTCTGATTTTGGATCTACTACTGGGTGAGTGTTTATTCTTCATATTGCTCACCACATAAATCACACTGAATGCTAATTTATCATCAAAGCGGTTTAAACCTTGCTCGATGCACATCAGGATTTTCTGTGATGGATTCACAGAAAAACCGATACATTCTCACAGCAGCACATTGCCGACATTTTGGAATTTTTGTGAAAAAGTCCGACACTCAATTTACATTTATCGGTAACGTTACCTCCGGTATTGCCGAAAAGGATGTAATGCTCATTAAAAACGATTTGGTCGGTGGGATGATGTACGATGGCCCAGTTGGCGGAAGCACGACAAAGCCGGTTATCGGATACAGCAGAGCTGCGTTGGGACAGAGAATTTGCCGAACGGGTGTGAAGACGGGAACTATTTGCAACTTGAAAGTCGTTACAATTAATCGATCTATTTGCATTGGATCTGGCGTTTGTATAGATGGTACCATTCAAGTTGCAGTAACGCCTGAGAGTGGACCTGTAGCTGCCAGCACGGGAGACAGCGGAGGACCAATTTACTACAATACCAGTACCGGAGCTATTGTTGGTTTGGGAACGCTGACATCAGGAGGAACATACCTCTACCCCGGCGAAACTACTGAAGTTGCATCGATTTCATACATTCCTCTGAATATGAGTTTGGCAATTGATTGGCAAAATGAAGCTACTGGTGCGCGAATTGGTCCGATATCTTTGATTAGAAGTGCTTAGATAATGATGTAATTTCTATATATGCCCCTTTTTGAGTTTTTTTTGTTGTTTCTTCCCTACTGCTATGATTTACATTTCAAGTTTGGGTAATGATGCTAGAAATACAGAATTTTTGTTCATGTTAATCAACCCCAAAAAAATTGCAGTCATTATAGAACTGAGCTTAAATCTACAAGTATTAATCCACCGTATCCATCTTTCATGCCAGTCTCCTTGAATCTCCAACCCTTTCGCGTTAAAAATTCTCTAACAGCCGGCAATACTTTTGCTTTATTTCCTCGACTATGATGTCCGGATCCCGTCACAATCGAAATAGTTCCTTCTTTGTACTGTTTGGCCAATGATATCAATTGCTTTTGCATTAATCTGGTCGCCTCATCAGGATGCAAACCATGTAAATCAATGGAATGTGAGTCGAGTTTGTTCCGTGACGAAAATATTCTCTCACTTGCAGATTCATGCAGCTGATGTAGGTTTTCATTCAGTGCGTGTGCTTGGAGACTCAGTGATTTTGCAGCGGCTTTATTTCCCGACCTGTACGCTTCCGTTGCTCTGCAGATAATTAACAAACGGGCATTTAATGCATGATAAATTAAACATACTGTTGAAATAATCGGTTCCTTGCAATCGCCACATCAATTGCTTCTTGTCGATGTTTGTAATACTCGGATTCTAATGCATCACCAGTTGCTACCCATTTTGTTGGAGTCTGGTACGAAATTTTCGGAGTGGGAAACGAAGTAGTCGAGACTCCGCGAAAGTTGGTAGGTACAGGTTTCATATTCTTCTGATCGACAGGATTCTTTTTCCTTACCGCTTCCGAGAATTGAGTGGTTGGCGCAAAGAAATCTAATTTAGGAGAGGGAGCCTTATAATCGCTCAAATTCGGGAAATGGTCTTGCAAATCGGTGGTTTCCTTTGGCACTACTTTAGCTGTCAACGTCGTTCGTGAGTGCGATGCATTCGAAACTTTTTCAACTATCGTGGTGCCATGAGCAAAAGTACAATTTGTGCCGTTTAAACATCTTCCGTGCAACCAATATTTACAAACCACCGTTTCCAAATCATGCGAAAACCAACAATCTTTTCTGAAACAGCTTCCCGCCAAATAATGTCGACATACTTGCTTCGACTGTAGTTTCTGATTAGGAACCGAGGTATCGTGTTTGGCGGTGTTGATTTGCGGAGACGAACCGGATGTTTCGATAAGTTCGATTGCTTTTGTAACGTCCCAACCAACCGACTCTAAAACTTTAGAAATATCGTTCAGAGGAAGATTGAATATCTTTTGTAGCAATTCGTCTGGCGTGAGAGTCATTAACGATAAGTCCTCCTCATACTGAAAGTAATTTTCATCGGAATCGGCCAACGTTAACTCATCGACCAATTCACCATTATAAATATCTGAATTTTCCTCAATATTATCATCATCGTCGTCTATTCTCGCGAATGTGTCGGTTGCAGAATTGATCGACGGAATGAATTCTGTAGCGTTAAAATTAAAGTTTTTCGCCATTCACCACAGAAAGCCATTCCAAAGAAAACATGTATTTATCACCGAATTCTCCGAATCCCGCGGAGAAAACGGGCGCATTGGATTTACTCGCTTTAAATAATCTTACCGCTTTGTATGATACTCTCGTTAAACCGAAATTCGCAAAACCTGCAAGGTTGCTTTAGAAATTTCACTTTGAATTTTGAATATATAATTTCCAAATTAGTGCTAATATAACCGAAAATCTATTAAAAAATCCTACCACTGCTACTCCTTCTGCGTTAAATCCAGTCAGTTTATTTCCAAAACCAGTCTCTGAACATGTTTCCGATTCAACACAAATTGAACAATCTTACTCAAACTATCTCAAAGATATAATTGGTAACATAAAATGAATGCAACAAATTTATCCATTCTAATATGTATCTTTGCAAAATAAAAATTGAATAGGAAAGAAGGTTTTTAAAAAAGATCGAGGATTACGGGACCTAGTGTACGGACCACAGAAAAACGCACATGTCCCGATAACGGCATTCGATAAAAATACGCTTAAACAATCATTCACATTACAAGATACTGGTCGTCCTTTGGATGGTGTAAGCAAATCAACTTTGCTATTAAAATTCACGTTTTGTTTATTGAAATGTGGTTCTTTTTGTAGTTTCAAGTTTCTGAACTTATTGAAGAATACGGATTGAATGATTCTAAATTCGCGCTTACTGAATCGACCACTTCAGATGCTCAAAATCTTGGAATTACCCCGGTCTTTCAACCAAAAGTCACCATCAAGATTGATATGTCGGTGGTCGGAAATGCATCCAGCATACCTTCGTCGCCAACAAAGAAGAAAGAAAAGGTTCGTTATATATTGATGTTTCCTTTCTTTATGCTGATAAAAATTGGTTTGATTTCTGTAGAAAAAGAAACGGAAGCATGAAAATGGAGAGGAAGGTACGGTTGATGGAGAAAAGAAAAAGAAGAAGAAAAAGAAGGTAAAATATCACACCATCGTTTCTAATATTGCGTTAACGCGTATTATTATCACAGGATAAAGATGACTCTGAAAAGGACGAAAAAATAGATATCATATCCGTTTAGTTCAATCCCAACAATAAATATTTATTTAATTAGCTAAAGCAAATTAAATCTCATCCACTTTAATTTTCATTTCATTACTCAGATCCCCGCACATCGTAAAATATTTCCCTTTCAAATATCTCTGCATTATACACTTTATAACCATTGAAGAAATCCATTTCAACATCCTCGACATCGTCTGCTGTTTCCTTCTCGATTTCCTCAATCTCCAAAACGTTTACCACCTCTAAATTTGGACACGAAGACAACATAATGTTCCAGCAACTCCCACTTTCAACTGTGTCGCACGCTCCCTTAAGCTCCGGAGTAGTTATACGAGGCAAATGCGTTCGAGTAGAAATACGAGGCGGTAAATTCCCGTCAGTGTTCAAATTTTTCGTTCTCACTGGTACTTTATGGTATTGTGAAAGAGGAGTAAACAGTTTCACGACGAGAATCGCACGTCCGTGTTTGTCCCATGTAATAACCGGTCCGTCTTTATCGACTTTCATCATACTCGGGCTGGGTAAAAAACAAACCTCCCCAGATAATCTCGATCCACGGACATCAATGCGAATTAAATTTGGTAAATTCTTCACAATCTTCACTAGCAACGAATCACTCATCAATCCTCGGAAATTGTACAGCGAAAGCGACTCCAACTGCTTTCCTCGAACCGACAAGAATTGAATCAGCTCACTTATAAAACCTTTCATCATTGGCGCATCTAAATTTACGCTATACCTAATCTTCGAGGCCGGTTTCCGACCGTTTTGTCCAACTACGTTAAATCCCGCAAGTAAATTCGAATCATACGTCGCATCCAACAATAAGTGTTTCAACCCCGTTGCATATTTCATTAACGCTTGTAAACCCTCGACTCCAATCATTTCCGTTTGCGTAGCGATTCGCTCCAACTGTGCTCCAATCGCATCATTTAAAAATACTGTAAGAATATCTTTCTTTCTGGTTTCTGTTCTTGGCCGAACCCCCAGAATCCGTAATTCCGGACATAATTCGCGAATGCTTTCAAAGAGACCTGGCGGCGGCGTCGGCAACGACATTGCAGAATTGGATTCGTTTGATTTGCTGGGATGACACCCACCGGAAGTACTCAACCATAACCCGCGGAGCATAGGAGATTGTGAGAGTGTTGCGATTAGGCTCACGATACTTTGATCATTATCATCGATTGTCGCAAACGGTCTTGATAGGTCCAAGTAACTGTAATAAACTAATTAGATATTCAAAATTTGAAAAAATTTATATTCACAAACCGTAGATTCGAAACAAACTCCAAAGGTCCGCTAAAGTTATTCCAACGTACAAGCGCAAGTCGAAAGGAAGTTAATCTCGAAAAGAACAATCGTATCGTATGATCATCTATTTCTCCGTAAAGAGCTCTCTCTATTTCTTTCGAACGCACCAAATCCAAATCTCCGATTTCAATCCCTCGTAAAACCTTTTCTCCTTCAAAATTAATACAAAGTGTATCCTCATCTGAACTACGTCCAGGATGACCATCTATCATACAATTCATTAAATTTAACTGAAAATAAATTCAGACATAAATTTCAAACTTACACGGTGCATTTGTCCCAACAATCCCCATCGACTTTAAATTCGGACACCACATCCCCAATAACCCAAACGCCCGTGAATTCAACTCGTTGAACCCGATAATTTCTAATTTAATTAGTTTTGGAAAAGCGATTGCTAATAATCCTACAATCACTGTTACGGATTTCGGCCATCCAGGTGCGAAAGCTATCGAAATGTTTCGGATGTATGAACACCATGAGTATTCCCAATTCAAACACTCGTTAGTGTGTGGTAGCTGTTGATGATTACATATTTCATTGCTCTCAGAGTTGTTTTCGGTGATTATCGATGAATGTGTGAACGGAGAAGTTTGGTTGATGGATTGTCGACTCTCAAGCAAAATCTTCAAGAAACTGGAAAACCGCGTATAATTTCTAAACTTTAATTTCGCATTTGACCAAATCAGATTCGATACGGCTGCATACCATTCTCGAGAAACGAGTGAAAGAGTGTTCATCGATTTTGTTTTGTAGGGTTTTTTGTCGTTTGACTCGTTGGTTTCAAGTGTGATAAAGAACTTTACGATTCGAACGATTATATTTCGTGGAAATGTGATCAAGTTTATTGAAACTATCGCTGCTTCATCGCTGTTGTCGTTTGATAACGACGACGTCGAAGATTCGTGTTGGTTGGTAGTCGGTGAGTCCGCAACTTGCTGTGATCGAGATCTTAACGCTCTAGTTTGCTTTGTTCGAGATTGAGCAAGTGCGCTTTGTTTCTTTGGTTTGTTTGTCGACGAGGGCTTGTGAATTGCTGGTGATAAATTTGATATTTTGTCGGTGACGGAAACTCGAGGATTTGGTGATAAATTTTTGGAGTTTTCTGAAGGGGGAGGCTCTATTTGTCTGTTTCGAAGTTTCATATTTCGAGTAACCGGGTATTTTATAAATTTGTGCCTGTCTCTCCAGGACGCGTTTTTGTCTGTGCAACGTTAATGTTAGCCCGAGGTCTTTTGCTCATTTTAAATTTATTATATTGATAATTTAATATTTGTAAAGCCGTAAAAAAATGCATAGATCTAGTTACAAAATCCACTTATAAACGATCTCATTTTCTGCTTTGCCTGCAACGCTTCTTTCGCAAACCCACTATTTTCCGATTCCTGCATCAAGACACACCAATTATCCCATCCAAATCCATCCACAACATCATCAACAAACAATTTGTTATCCAAAACTATCGGGTTACTAGAATCATCCACTTGAATTCCCTCCGGTACCATATCATCATCAAAAACATCTTCAATCAAAGTCCAAATCTTTCCCTTCATCGATTTAATCGCTGATACATCTTGTTCGTCGAATTTGAGGTTATCCAATCGCAAGTACAGATCGTACAATGGTTTTAACCCTTGTGAATGTTTTCGGAGGTTCATATAAACAGAATTCGTCGACCGGATGAGCGAAGAATACGCATATAAAACTCTTCCAAGAGTTTTCAAGTCTTGCTCGCTTTGCATACGTTTTAAAATAACGTTGTAGATGTCGTGATCTGAAATTGCCAATGCAGAGACAGAGGGATTATTCTGAAACAAACAGAGATTAGATTTAAACATTCGGGATATAATTAATATAGGGAATGCAAATTAAACTTACAGAAAACGCACTACCGAACACAGTAACTGCTAGCTGACGAACTTTGGAGATTTTGTGGCTCAATAAATTGATGACGATGGTTGCTGCAGTGTCGCTTTTGATGAATTCATAGCCGTAATCGACCTCATGAACAGTCTACAGAAAATAAAAGGTACTGTGAGATAAAGGGAAACATTCAAAAACTTCAATAACGCTGGCTGTACATCTTCAAGTAATTCCAACACACTCATAATCTCATCAACCGTCGAATTCCCACCAAGTTTCGAAAGTAAATCTCCAAACGCATCTATCTGTACGGCCGTCAACCGACTCTTTTGTGATTCTTTATTCCTTTGAACGTAGACATCTGATTTTCGGTTTTCAGACTCTTTGCTATCCACGGCAACCGCAATTAATCCCTCTTCATCGACTACATTATCGTCTCGCAGTTTGGCCTCTCGAACACCCGTTTCCATGTTTAACCGAACATGAAGTCCGGGTGGAACTTGTTGACCTTCTTTAATTATTTGAAATTCTGTGTTTACGAGAGATGAGTACGCAAAGGATTCAATATAAAATAAAGACTCTACTTACCGTTTGTAGGTAAGAATACTCGCGGATAACAATCGACTTCACCGGAATCGTTTTTCACGCAAATTTCGTCGCTT
The DNA here is from genome assembly GCA_027600645.1 of Nowakowskiella sp. JEL0407. Taxonomy (NCBI): domain Eukaryota; kingdom Fungi; phylum Chytridiomycota; class Chytridiomycetes; order Cladochytriales; family Nowakowskiellaceae; genus Nowakowskiella; species Nowakowskiella sp. JEL0407. The sequence goes on from JADGJK010000054.1 coordinate 15,409, forward strand.
TTTTGTGCCGAAGCGAAGACGATTGATATGAGTAGGAATAGGCAGAATAAATTAAAGTATGTTCGCTGGTTCATTGTTATGAAAATTGGTTAGGAAATTGTTGTTTTTAAACAGAAACCGAAAGGCGCCACGTTGGATCAAACAACAAAGTTCCACGTATGATAAACTTTTAATTCTCATTCCTTCAGACACAGAAAAAATCAATTACATCAATATCAACACATGTTGCTATCTAAATACATTCTAAGCTAATCCTCATTTGGCAATTGTGATTGTAACGGTTTTCGAAGATCGAGTGTCGTTACGTTTGTTCTCTTCTGATTCACCGCCGCTTTTGGTTACATCTGTCGTTGGAGTTTCCACCACGGCATCTATATTTACGGCTGTCGGGGGTACATACTTATGAAACATCAGGTCGGTCTTTATGTCTTCAACCGATGAGTTGAAATAGATCGTATCGGTTAAAATCTCCACAAATTCCATGTCCTCAGTCGGAATCGCTTCGTCTATTTGAATTTCGCGATTCGGGCTGTATGATTTACTTTTGCGCTTGGAAGCTTTTCTTGCGATTTTCGAGACTTTTCCGATGAACCGGTTCCATAATGAAACGAAGATATTGAATACTTCCATATCCTTGACTTTTAATACAACTTCGGTGTAAGTATCGTCGACTGCGTCGCTGACCTCCGAATCTTGTCGTTTAAATAGGTTGCTGAACTCTCCACTTCTCTTCGTCGCTTTAAACTGAAAGAATCTGCGAAATCTCTTCAATTTACTCTGATTTAAGGATGAAGAAGCAGATTTATTTTCGCATCGAGGTTGGATGGGATACTCAACAGTCGTAACGAATATCGTGGTTTGAAAATTGTTGCCTTCTTTCGTGGTTTCTGAAGCGTTTGCGATGGTTTTGTTTGAAGAGATGATGACTGTATTTGACGATAATTCGATTACGTCGGTGGCATCTTTCCTTGTGTCGTTGCCAGTTGAATTAGTTCGTCGTATTTCAATCGTCATCGGTGAAACCCCCCTAACCGATTGATTGCTAATGTATTGATTAAAGAACGAACTGGAGCGATTCCAGAAATCCAGAGTTGACGCATCCCCCACTGTGAAATTGGTTGTCGTTCGTGCTGAGAAAGTACTGTTGTTCAAGGATGTGGAGCGACACAAGTCAGGCAATATTGAAAGATCGCAGGATAATCTTGGATCGCAAGCTGAATTTACTGGCGGTATTTCAGCATCTTTGTTCAATAATCCGTCCCCAACGTTCACGTCGTTACCCCAACAAAACTCTCCAGCAGTGTAATTCCCCGTAATCGAAAATATTGAGGGTGCACCTCGCAAACGGGAATTGTTGATGATAGTCTCACTTTCAGTTAAAGATTCGGCGCATGCGAATTTTGTCGATTGAGAGAAGTATCGCATCTTGACCGGATCAAAAAACGTCGAGTTTATACTGCATTTTGAGTTTGGAGATGCGATGAAGGTGGAATTTAAAGGGAAGGAGTAGTTGGTTTGCGGAAGACCTTGCTCGACAGGCAATGGTCTTGGAATCGTGTATTTGTTATAGCAGGATACGGCGGGAAGTAAAGCGTCGATTCCGGGACGACTACATGTGAGATTAGAATCACCTCCTTTTAACGCCAGAATCGAGCACGAATAATAGCTCTTGTTGTTGTAGACCAAACTGGCTTTCCATTGCAGTACGTATCTAATGAAGAGAGTTGTTAATTTTTACCCCCTTTGTTTTAACTCATCTTTACAATCCGTCGGCAAGATTTAAAGGAGCTTTGATTAAGGTATCATAGCGGAATGCATCTTCTTTTGTTCTTTGCCATTCACATCCTTTCCGTCCGTTACCTCAATACAAATGTGTTGGTGAAGAGAAGTCAACAAAAATTTAAATAGAAAGTTACATGGATGTATACAGAGATCCTGCCCTGCCGTTCCAAAGCAAGTATACTTTAAGACGCTGTTATCAAATGCACTCGAATTATGAATCTGATTAATCGGAACAAGTGAGAGTCGAACTAGTCCAGAACCCAAATTATTTGATGGCCACCCTACCTAAAAATGACATCAGTTTTCAGATATTTTATGTTAATATTATTTTTTATTACTTTCAGGCGATCTCCGGCGTTGAGTAGCGTGATTGAAGGAGGTTTATCGCCAAGTTTCTCACAAGGCCCGTTTTCTTCTAGTGCTCCAGCTGGATTTATCGATGGCGGACACGTTAAAAACGATCGCGCAGATATGAAAGGAAAGATAGCAAGAACGGCAAGAACAAATTTAAAACTCATAATCAAATCTTGAAAAAACGCGTCACCAAAAAAACTTGTTGGACAAGTCCAGATCCTGGGCACAAGTGGCTTTGTACAAATGGAAGTGATAGATGAATTAAAATCAAATTTAAAGAAAAAATTCGATGAGGTTTTCATTTATTTTGTTTTATATTTTCTGCCCAAAGTTATGAACATTCTAAAAAACTTTTGCTCAACTATCGTATTCTTTAGGGATTCAAAAAAGCTGACGAAGCTTTGTCGAAAGCTGCTCCACTCGTCGAAATGGAAAAGAAAACTAAAATCAACAAAGTCATTCTTATAGCGTCAACGACGAGTGGGATTTTAGGACTTATTCTGATAATTGCAAATTTTGGCGGAGATTTAATTACTACGTCTGTAGCGTTTGTCTATCCGGCTTTGAAATCACTCGAATGTTTGGAAAAGTTAAAGAAGGAAGATGTACATCAATGGTATACAGTACGTTTCCGAAAACCGTGCGCTGAAGTCGTTGTTTTGTAGGGTGTCATATTGGGTCATCATGGGATTTTTCAACTTGTTGGAGTTTTTAAGACCTTTTGTTTTGCATTTTATTCCATATTACTATCTTTTTAAGGTACACTGATCGTTTGCTTCCATTATTTCGACTGACCTCCAATTTGTTAACAGTTAGGATTGATTTTGTGGTTGATTTTGCCCAATACGATGGTGAGTAACGCATTATGCAGTTCTTTGATTATACTCATAATCTCTTTTTCATATTAGGGTGCTGGAGTAATTTACAACATAGGACTTAAACATCTCGTGAAAAAACCACCACCACCACCACCACCAGAGTCTGAGGTGAAAAAGTTTCGCCAGTCGGCAGTGAGCATTGGTGACTTGGCGTACCTTCCAGAACCCAAACCAGAGAAAAGTAAAAAATGAATAAAATTGATTATATCATGTATGATACTATATTCTTCAATTTCAACACTTGGTATATTCTTCTTACATGAACGCTGCCCACCCAACGTACATTTCAGCAAGATTCTTCACATCTGTCGCCTCTGAAATCAAATGATCCACTTGCTCTTCAACTGATAGCGGCTGCGTTCCAATTGATGCGACGCATCCCTGCAGTTTCCGATCAATTACCTGCAAAGCTTTCATCGCCAATTCACGTCTGACTTCAGGCGGGTTAGGCTTGTCCTTTTTCTTGCTCCATTCGCATAACGGATCGTGGATGAACGCTTCCAGGACGGACATTAGCGATTCGCGATTATTTCTGAGGATCTTTGCTGTAATTTCGCAGCTCTTCCTAAATACTCCTGTTAAATATAAAATTATCATTATTGGAAACCTATTTCAAAATGGTCCAGCAAGAATATACCTTCGACACCGGTAACTCCAAATGCATCCACCATATTATGGGTCAGGCGGAATGGTACTCTTTCGGGTATTTCAAATGCAGCTCCCTAATTTTGCTTGAGCGAATGAAACCTCTAAAGGTAGGAATGTTGATTTACCTTCTCAAACAAACAATTAAAATCGACATGAACTGTATCTCCGTTTGTCTCATCAAACAAAATGTTCTCCCCATGACGATCCCCCAAACTGAATAAAATTTTAGCAAATTTAAAAATAGAATTCTTTAACAATACCCCACGACATTTCCGACAATTGACATGACCGCCAACGTGGAAGAGTAACGCAATCGACTCTCAAACCAGTCTCTTGGCCTCGGAAATGTCTCTAAAAACCACTCATGAAACAGCGGAGGATGGCTAAAAAAATTGAATCAGCACAATTCGAATTGCGGTAGTAATGCTCATACTTTGGAACAAGTTCTTCAACAAAAAGTTCGGGTAGTCGGTGTTTGTTTTTATCGATCATAGATTTTACTTCTTGGGGCTATTTGGGACCATTTGAGTAGATAAATTAAAAAATTCAACAATTTTTACCGATGTATATATATTTCTTCCCTTGTAGTACTTCAGTAAAATATGTCGAAATCCAGCTGTGTTGTTGACCCATTCGATCAGTCCGCACTCTTCATTCAGCGGGATAACGCCATACGTTCGGATATCTTCAGAAAGATAAATATAGTAAATAAAATATGAGAATAATCGTAACTTACGAAGATTTCGCTTTCTACTCTCTGGATCCTTTTTCAACAGCTTGTTAACGAGCGAGTTGAATTCCATGAGTCTTGCGTCTTTTCTTAAATCGTCTTTTGGTTTACAGAGGAATATGTATTCCTTTCCGTCGTGGCCTAAAATGGTGATTTTTCGAGGTCGTTGAAGAGACGGCATAATTTCAACTTCATTTTTGAACCCTACAGAATTATTAACCGAGAAATCAAATCAGAGTTTGACTTTATTTACCTCGTATTCGCGGAAGCTCATTCAAATTAAATGGCCTGTGAGTCGTAAGAGTAGTTGATGTTTGAGGTAACGAGAATGACATTGATGACTGGAGTGGGATAATCATATTCAGGTTTCGAAAACTGTTAAGAGCCTGGAAATCTGTGTTCATATGCATTGTCGTTTGCGATGTTGTTACCCGCCGATTGCAAAGATCTAACAGCAAATCGGTCAACTTGAGTGCTTCCTAGTTTAAAAATTAGTCTAATACAAATTAATGTCAATATATATGTTTTTACATTAATTATCTGACTCATCGAGAACGGTCTTCCAAGCGGGGTTTTACTCTGAAATGAGATTCAATAAAAAAAAAAAAACTGAAACCAAAAAAATCACACCTTGACTTTATGGAGAATGCTGGAACATCGGGAGGATCGCAGTTTGTTCGTAGATTTATAAACCGACATCAAGTGCCAAAGAGCTTGTTCTGGATATGCTAAAAGCACAGCGCTGATCATATTTTCCAAACCTTCGAAGACTTGCTGATTTTGATGTCCGATTCGAGAAACTATTTGTGAAAACGCCGTAAGCAGTTGGTACGCGGGAATTTCCTTCCACAGGTTATCCATAATCTTGGTTATTATTTTGAATTGCGCCTTCACTTCATTTACATCGCTTCCACTTGAGCTGCTACGAAATGAAATTATAGATCTGTGTGATTTTCAAAAAGTTTGAGCTTTACACTAATTCCGATTCCCTCGTGATACCAACCAGAGTATCAGATGAAATGCTGCTAACAACGTCTCCTAAATCCAACCAAATCGTCAACATTCTAGGGAGTGTGTCGTAAATGTATCGAGTTCCGTGTTTTAACGCCCGGCTATAGTATTTGCAGACCTGCGCCATGTAACTAACTTGAATTTTTGTTGGAATCCTAAAAATAAACCGATTTACAACAAGATATGGTGGTTAAATTATTCTCTAATCATACATGCTATCCTTATTCACTGAATTTTCGCTTTCGATCAATTTGTTGTAGTATCTCCCCAAAAAATAGTATCCCTTTTCCCAGCTAAAATAGAAATCAAAATTAGATTGATTTCATAAAGAAAGAAACCGTTTTACTCTCTCTGTTCCTCAATAACTGATTTGTAATTTGCACGGATCACATTCAAATTACGAACGTTCGTCTCCTCCATCCACCGTCCCAATAGCAGGTGTGTCTATACAAGTTAGGTAAATTCAATTAAAGAAATTTCAAATTAAAATAAACTATTTAACCTTGGCCTTGACGTACATATGAGAACGTGTGTCCAGTTTCCAATTTTTCGCAACCGTGGACTCAAGCTCCGCGTCGTTCAGATTACTTTCGAACTCTTTGAAGCCGCTGTTGACCATCGTACGCAATACCGAAATCGCCTTCTGAGTTTCACCATTCTCACGTAATAACTTCGCTCTTTCGATATGCTCCCCATACAATTTGAAGTTTGATGAATGCAAGACGGCGTTATAAGCAGTTTGCTGATATCCCGCTTTACGAGCTTCTTTGGCCGTTTGCAACCAGATTCTACCAGTTTCAGTTCTTATGCGAGCGTTTATGTCCTCCGATTCCACGCGATCGCTGATGCGAATTCAGTTTAGTAACACATTCTCTTGAACGAAAAGCAGATTAGAACTAAATGAGCACCTTAAAACACCTAGCAAAGTCCTTCTTAAATTCAGCAATGGTTCCCTTGTTTTGAATGATGGCAGTGTGATGTTCAGCCTGGATTCCCAACATCCCAAAAGTCCGTTCAAGTTTTCCGACAAATCATTTTCCTTTCCCGCCTGTTTTTCTACAATTTCGAATATTGACTCAACTTCTTCCAGTATATGTAAATTCAAGATATGGTCATGGGCACGACGATACGACTCTTTCGCGGCAACTGCAACAGAACCAGCAATAGTTCCTCTCATATCCGTGATTACCGAATCAAATTTTTCGCGATCTACAATACGCAACGATTTTACGACGGATCCCAAATTGGCCTCAAATGAAGAATCGTGTGGTTTGTCGAGGAAATGATCGAGGGATTCCCATTTACTCAGTCTACAAGCGGCCTCAATTCCAAAGCGGGAAAGTTCTTTTTCCCAGTCAGGATGGAAAGAGAGTGCCCCATTCACATGATTGATAAGTGTTTCTGAAAACTCAAGAAAAAAGTTTTAGAGAACAATAGCAATAAAAGAAGTAGCTTACCCAAGTGTCCAAGTGTTTTCAGACAATTAACCAGACCAATATGTGATTTTAAATCATTCGGGTTGTTATGTAGTTGTAGCTCATAATCCGTTTGCGCTTCGATCCATTTTCCAACCACCTCATTCTCGATAATTTGTTGCTCGATTGTAGGCGATTTCACCATTGCAGCGATTCCTCGCATACCATCCGGTTCATCCATATGCGCGTATAATTTTTGCAAGACACCGTATAACGCTTGTAACTCCTCCTCTGACCGCTCTCTGTCTGCCGTATTCTTCAATTTTTTCTTAGCGTTCCGCATGTGGAGCTCGAAGTGTTTAACCGCTCTGGCATGTGAGTTGCATCGATACGAAGCCATAGCCATAGTTTCCTGTGGAATCTTTAAAAGAAACGACTGCACCAAGCCAATCGTGATCTTTTCCGCCTCCGTGATGCGCTGTCGCGAACTTCCCCTCACGTTTGCGATCATCATCTTTCGTAATCTCACTGAACTGGTTATATGGTCAATGATGTTGAAGATAGTCTATAAAATTTTAGAACTAAGAATATCCAGAATGAAAATTTATTTACCTGACACGCCAAATGACCTTTCTCTGAAACTTCCACATCATCGCATTCCAACACCGATAGCATTTCCTCAAGAAGTCGTCCTTTGCATTGAACAGAACCATTCGTAATCGATATTTTGCTTATGTACGGGAGCAAAAAGAGTGCGGTGTTGACATCAGCTACTTTCACGACTCCAACTGAAACAGAAAACAGAGTTTTTAAAGCTTGCATTGAAGGCGTTGTCGTTGGTAAATTTTGAATTAATTCCAGTGTCCATGTCTGAACCCAGTCTCTGAAATTCTCACTAGACGGAAAGAACGGGGGAGTGTTTGTATCAGTTACCGTGGATGCGATGTTGTATCTCGTGGTAAGCAAGGGACTCATCACTTCAATTGTTTGCTGATCAAATTCGTTCCATTTTTCGATTAGATATTTGTCCCCGTCGACGTCCCTCCTCGTTGCACCATACTTTGCCTTTTCCGAAATCGCAAAGGTAAATCCTGCAAGTCGAAGAACTTCCTGAATCGAATATGCGAGAATGCTCTGAGAATTAGTTGAAGTCGAGGATCGAAATGCCGGAACCAGGTAATTCGCAAGTAAGTAACATTGAAATGTAAGAATATCGCTCTCGTTTGAATTGCTGTCTAGCACGAGTATCTCTTCGGTATTCAAATCTGTTAAACCGATTCGAGCAGGATCAGTGGCTCCAAGAATTCCCAAGCATTTCGTACACAGCAGCAGAATATCAGATCTGGTTCCGTTATACTTTCCGCACATCCTTAGCAGAGTATAGTACATACTTTCCACGCATGCATCTGGATTTTCACGCAAGGTTTGCTCATGAATAGTTTGTCGACTCTGCTTCAGGATGTTCACAAGTTCATTTAGTGCGTAGTAACAAACGTCAGGACTTTCGTGCGCTACGTTTCGAAGTACCACCATTATCCGTTCGTTTAAAGTTTGCTCTCCTTGGTACTTTCGAATTATATTGTTTATTTCAGCGAATTCGTCAAGAAAGGGCAGCTCAAACATATCTTTCAATGCGCCAGACAACGGTTGCATGTTATTAATAAACATGTATTTCAGAAGTCGAATCGCTTTCGCACGCAGATGTGACGGTAAGGTGGAGTAATGTTTCACCAACAGTGCAACGAGCTGGTTCAGTAACGGAGGAATTGTGGAAACTTGAAGTGTTGTGACGAATGCCTCCAAAGCGAGAAACCCTGGTTCTTGTAGATCGGAAGTATTCAGAACCGTTTGTAAAGTTGCTATAAGCTGCAAAAAGATATTTAGCGAAATTTTTAAACTATCACGCACAAATACCTGCAGCGAAACCACGTTGATGTAGTATCCAGTCAGTAAAATCAGTTCTCTCAAAGATAATACAATTTGAATTCGGTCGGTTAAGAGCGGTTTTCTAACGTTTTGAGTTCCTGCGACATATCCATTAATGTGCGCTAAAATTCCCAAGATGTGCTTCCCCAAAAACTCATCCCGACCAGAAACAATAACAGGAGTTGAATTTAAATTCTTATCGGATAGCACATTCCAAACAAAATCGATAGTTTCAACGGCCTACGATATAAAAATGTTCAACACAGACGATCGAAGAAAAAAATGATTACACTCAACTGTTCGCTTTCTTGATTCATCGTCTTTGCCCATTTCCAAAACAGTAAGAGTCAAAATCATTTTCAGGTTTGAAGCCAGGATCGAACATATCTGTTTCGGGTCGTTCTTGAGATTTTCATCCAACTGCTTTAAAACGAAAGAGAATGCAGGACTGTTGAGATCTCGAGACTGTAACAGGATGTGCGCGAAAATGTACGAGGCATTTTCCAAAATCAGTTTCGCAGGTGGTTTTGAAAGCATCGTGCTAAGTCGCAAAAGTAAATCCGGATTCCGATTCGCGCATGCAATTGGTAGAGTCGCCGAAAGGGTTTTTTGTAGAAATTCGATGGGGGTTAACCGAAAGAGCAGTCGAGAAAATAATTTTACTGAATTCGAATCGGAAGTGAATGTCTCAAAAAGATTCGGGCGATTTACAAGAAATAACGAAATTTCGTCTAAATATGGTGGGTAGATCTGTTGTAGTGTAATCTTCTTTGTCGTTGCAATATCTGTGAGCTGTTGAAGAATAAGATATAATTTAAATAAACAATATCCGAAGAATGAAGAAAAATAATCACCTTTTGGTATGCTAAAGCCCTTCTCATAACGCTTCCAGATAAAATTCCTTCCAAGAAAACGCAAAGTATAGTCGGGTACAACTCATCGGTCGCAGTTGGAGAGAGTTCTGTGGCGATATGCAAAGCGGCTTCTTTCAACGCTATATTGGAGGTGTCTACCATATCAGTTAATATTCTCCCAATATAGTTGTGTGATTCACGAAGATTCGTCAGCGTCTCTCGCGAAGGCCGGGTTTCATGAGCCTCTACGAATCGCTTCAAAAGCGAATGAGTTATCTCCCTAATTGGAAATGGTTCACATTGAATGTAAATTACTCATATAAACTTCATACCCAACCGCAATACGGCATAAACCGTTCGGAGATTCCAGAGACTGAAATATTTTAATCAATGAAAACGAATTGGATGAATCCATATTCAAAAGACTCAGCAAATCTGCAGATTCCGCGTGTGTAATGATCCCTCTTACAATCATCAAATACGAACGTCTAATTAAGACATTATCGTCGTTTTTCAGAGGAATTAAAAATCTTGCCCAATTCATCGAATTCATAATGATCGAACTATCACGTGGCGCGGCATTAAGACACTTTGCAACATAACTAAGAACAGCGCTGACAAGTTTGGGATTGTCATCGACTTCAAGACTGCAAACACATATAACAAAAATTGATTAATTCCATTGCATGATAGACTCATAATCTTACCATAACGAATTCACATAATGCTGGCCACAATATTCCGCTACCCGAACGTTCCCAATATTTTGAATGATTGATCCTATGTGACTCCACGCCAAATTCCTAACTTCAATACGCTGGTCGTTCCATGTCGCCAGAACAAGCACCCACAACGCCCAGCAAGAGGGTTTTTTCGGAAAAATCCGCGCAGCTGTCTTTAGACACAGAAACAAATATTTCTGATCCTCATCGTCGTCATTGATTATCGCGGTTCCTTGAGGGCATTTCATAGCTTCCATAATTGATGTGCGTACCTCGGCGGCGGCGTAGTTTCGTAGCGCATTTGCAGAGTTCGGATCAATGGAGTTTGGAATATTTGATAAGTTTTCATTGATCTTCCCCAACCACGGAAGCAATATTAAATACGCCATGTGCGGAGTAAGTTTTTCGTTTCCATCTAAAAAATTTCAATAAAACAAGAATAACTTTCATTTCTTCCGAACGTAATATACCAAAGCTATTCAAAACATTCCAAGAATTCACTGCGATCATTGACAAAATGACATTTTTGGTTCTTGCGGAGCTCTGTAGTTGGCGTTGAACTTTATTAAAAGGAATTCAATTAAACAGAAAAGTCTCACCTGAGCAACGTCAAATAGAGAATACCAATTTCGACAAATTTTTTCAGCTAGTCGAACAACGTTGTAAGTAACATTAACACGTAACTCCTTTTCAAAAGGTGTCTTGCGAATCGCCAAGTGCCGCATAGTTTCAAGCTGGTTCAGTGACTCTTCCCATCCATCCTAACAGGCGTTCCCAATAATAAGGAAAAATATTCAATTAGGGTAAGTTAACTTACAACGTTCTCTTTGCACGCTTTGTCCAGGATAGTTCGCAAAGAATCGAATGGGTTATTAAATTCGGCAGGTTCACTGAAAAATGTGCAATTTAGAGAGATATTATAATAAAATACAGGCAAACTTACGAAGATATTGCAAGTTGTTGATTGGCCTGGGTTTCCATTGCTAATATTGAAGAGATTTCCGATTCTACACTCACATTTCGAGCACGCTTGGATGGCCTGAATTGACATTAGAAAACTGTTTTGATTGCGCACCTCAAAATTGCTCACGTATTGGGGGTGAAGGTTCCGCTTGCTCTGCGTTTCATCACTGATGAATTGTCGCCCATATTGCCGACTGCGGACATTATTAGTTTTTGAATTAGCGCAACGTCATCAGCTGATTCGTTTGAGGTGTTCGTCGCTTCGCCTGCAGTGATTAGTTGGTATCTTCGTATAATCTCAGAAAGCGCCTCCGTATTCGGTAACCGCACTTCAACCCCAACAACCAGTTTCAATAGCATTATCTATAAGCAATTAAAAAAAAATTGAAAATTACCAAATTTGTATTTTATACCTTCATTTTCGGATTGGCGATTTTGAAGAAGTTGTCCACATCATACAATTCCCACAGCGACTTTTCAAAAGATTTCATCAATTGAAGCTTTAACTCCTTGATATCGCCGTCCACGTTCACCAGAGGGTATAGATTGAAACAAGTGTTTAAATATGAACAAAGCGACTCTTCGAATGCTTTCATGAAATCGGAATCATTTTTCTGATCTTTGAGCAAAGCTAAATAGCTTGAAAGCAGATCGGGGATCCATCGCGCTGGAAAAATAGAGGTTCGGTGCTCATCAAGATACATATTCACGATCGAAAGTAGTGAACACTGTTAATTTTCATTTTCTTAGAATCACTATACATTCGAAACTTCCAATTAAAGCAAAAAACCTTTAATTCGTTAATCGCCAAATTTTTCCGTGTCCCGTACTCATACTGATAGTAACTTTTCTGAATTACCGCATGAGCTTTTTTCCAAAACAATATTCCATCGTCAAGGCCAGAGGTGATTACAGAAAGTTGGACAAGAACAGGTGCAAAAGTGTATAGCAAATCTACGCAAAATCGAGCCGCGATATTAAGTGAATAAAAATTCAATTCAAATCGTAACGACTGAGGTTTAGCGATTCGCATTGGGAATAATAGATTCTCCGATGACATGGGATCTAGTATTCCTGGAAAATTATTCGTTAAACGTCAAGAAAGTGATCATTAGAGTTAATTCATTTACATACGTTGCAAAAGCAATGAGACATCCTTGATAAATACGAGCAAAGTCGATGCCGATCGAAAATCTTCCATTCCTGAAATTATCACTATTTTTGTTAAATCACGAAGATAATTGTGAACTTCGACGTCGCAATCTGTTCCAAATATTTGCAAAATATGACAAAGGAACCAAATCAAAAACGACTCTTCTTCTTGGCCTTCATCGATTTTCACAAAAACGTCGCGTATTCGTTGGTGAGTGAGTAGAAGCAGATTGTATGTGTTGTACGCAATTTTCCGAACTATACGTCCGTTGATCGGCAGAGAATGAAGAAGGAGCGATTTGATAGTACTGCGAAATGATTTTATTGTGTCATCTTTCATGGGATCCGATAGCAGAGTTTCGTCCTGGAGCTATAACTTTGTTTGAAAAAGAGCGCAGATACCTTGATATGAACAAAAATACCATCTTTAACAGCTTTTGAGTCCACTCGTATGTGGGTGAATCTTTGGCGCTCATAGACAATCTCCTTGGTGGTTGTACTTCATCGTGATCGTTCTCCTGCTTCGGTTCCTCAAAGAAAGCGTATTGAGGTTTTACTTGTGTTGTGGTATTCGAGCGAAGATTCATGGGAAATTTTGGAAAATTACTCGCTTGTGACATTCCAATTGGAGCTGCAGACTGAGAGTAAGGTATTCGAGGTTTGAAATTGGCCTCTATTTCTTGGAATCCGCTGTATTTGATAGGGTTTTGAGCAGTCGAAGGCGTAGGTAACGTTTTGTTACTAGATTGTCTCTTCGCATTTGATAATTGCGACGAAAGTATACTATCTTGCTCCATCGCGTCCAAATCAACTCCACAGAGTATGTCGTCTGCAACGGCAAAGTTGTCGTCGTCTTCGACCATTCCGGTTTAGCTTTCAAATTTCAAAATTTGAGAATTAAACTTTTTCGCCACTTGTCACAGAAGCAAGTTTTGGAAGCGAAAAAAGCTATATGTAATAACTTCAAATTAAATTCAAGCGTATTTTGGCTTGATTTCTATTTTCAGGATTCTGATCTCCATTTGGATACCATTTTCTTCACTTCCTTCTGAAATGAGATTTTGTCGCATATCACGTTGTTGGCAAAGTAAGGGGGCTCGATGTGAACAGAACCATTTAAAATTTTTACTGTCGTCTCATTTGATGTCTCATACTGTATGCCATTCTGATGAACAAAGTTAATTACAAACCATTTGGCAATGATATCCAGCAAAAAACCTTTGTTAGCCAACCAAGTAGTGATGCTTTCGCTTCTTCGACTGTGAAAAACTTTGTAGGCATTTCAAATTTGGATTCGTTCGCTTCATGTTGGTTCAATCCGACAATATGGTCGAAAATATCTGAAATTTGTTCTTCGCTCAGCAATTTATCAGAATCCGAGAATAGATCCACTATACTCTTAAAATACATCATCAAAACTTATTTTTAAAGTATCAACTTGTCTTTGCAAACTTACATTCCACGGATTTGACTGCATGGCCCAGTATCATTTTTATGAAGAAATTTTTTTCATCTGCATCAAATTCAACTTCTTCTTCGCTCTAATAATAAATTAGAACAAGCAAAAATCTTCTCGATCAAAATTCAAACTTGTTCTTCAAATAGCAGAAAGACAGACAGAGATAAGGGATCGACATTCAGCAGAAATCCACAGAGAGTAGTCTCTTCGGCCAACTTAACTCGCACCGGCTTTCCAACTAATTCCACAATTTTGTCGAATTCCATTCACAAATTGCAAATTGCCAATTCCACGGTGACAGTTGAGAAATGGCAGGTAATTTGTGCAGTTTTGAATTAAAACATAACAACATTCTAACTTTAACCATTTCTTTAGAAAGAAGAGCTACTAACAAGTACTATGTATGTGTGCCTATGAGTATTTAGAAAATTTCGCAAAATTAACTGTTTAAGTATGATAGCCGCCAGACTGGGACCCGTCCAAAGGCTCTATCAACAAATTTCTTGGTCAACACCCGCTACGCGATCGTGCAAGAAAGTTAGATCAGGGAATATTGATTATCAGGTTTATAATCTTTAAATCATTTGCGTTAATTTAATTGCCACTAACCTGTTGTGTTAGATTTGAATTACCATATAACATCTGGTGCGATGGGTGCAATAATATGATCGGAATGGGTATGGAGCGCGAGGAAATTTCTTTCACGAAAAGGGACCCACCTTTCATTTTTACCAGGTGTACGATACAACGCCGAAAAGAAAAAGATTGGAATGTACTATACCACTCCCATATGGAGCTTCAGGATGAAGTGTCATTTATGCTCAAGTTGGATTGAAGTACACACAGACCCGAAGGTATGATTTATTGTTGAACTTTATGAACGAGCCCGAATGAACACGCAACTTTAACAGAACTCTGAGTACGTTATCGCGAGTGGAGCGAAGAAGAAAGTGGAGACTTGGGATCCAAAAGAGAATGGAACGCTTGATTTTCAATGTATTGAAAAATCTATATCCGTGTAAATATCCGGTTCCTTGTTTAACACTGTTTATAGCGGATCTGGATAAAGAGAAACTTGAGACGAACCCGTTTTTCAAGTTGGAACACATTGAAGAAGATAAGCAGAAGGCGAAAAAGGATTCAACGAAATTGACTGATTTACAGGTTTTTTCTTTATCACGAATGTCAAAGTACATACTAACTCGGTTTCTGTTTTATAGAAGCTAAATGACCGACTCTGGGCCGATCCTTATCGTCAATCGAGACAACTGCGTAAAAGATTTAGAGAAGAGAAGAAGATTCGACTGGAAGAAGAAAAGGAAGCCAAATTCCTGCAAGACAAACTGTCCTTATCAGTAAAAGTATTGCCGAAATCTGAAGATGATGAGAGAAAGGCCAAGATGATTAAGTTCGACTCAGACAGGTCCATCGATTCTGGTAAGGTACAATTCCTTGGTGTTCGACCTGTTAATTAATTTCCGCTATCGCAAGATGACCCTCAATTCATTGAACTGAAAAAATCTTCGATACGAAACTCTTCCATTTTTCAGACTAATCGCAAACAAAGGGAAAGTAAGGAAAAGACGGAATCGACTTTGAAAGCGTTAACGAAACCGCAAGATCCATTTGAACTCTCGTTACCAAAACCAAACACGACGATATCGAACATGCTGTCTTCGCTAATCAAAAAATCGCCCGCAAAGTCAGGATTTGGATGGAAATTACCGAGTGACTCCGAAGACAGAGCTCAGCCTTCATCGAATAAACTGGTCTTGTATCATAGTGATGAGGATTGATATCAAGAATAAAGAATGTTGCGATTGTAAAAAATATAATTTATTTACGATTATTCGGAATGTGTACTCAAAATCCAAGTTTCTGCCATCTCTTTGGTTGCGCCAGGATTTTCAAACTGCCATTCAATCAGCGCCTGGTTAATAGTGCCAATTATGGGGCTTGGTTTAATATTCAAGATTCGGCAAATATCTTTGCCCTATTAAACTTCATTAATATGCCTAGACATAGGAGAAATTCATTTACCGATAGCAAATACTTTTCCTTATGTGCATCTGCTAAATTCAGCTCCGTGACCGCACTAGCAAAAGTCTCGTATTTGCTCGAGAGTAATTCAAAGCTATTCGAATCAGTAGATTGCGCTATTTCAAAAGCAAATGCGTGAATCAAAGCCAGTGGCCAAAGGTCGGACAGGAACTTGAGTCCAATTTCCCGTATCAGCAGTCCTATAAGGTTCATCAGAAATTAATCTTTTAGTATTTATAAACAACGAACCTATGTCTTTTCGAACCTTGACTCCAGTTTCATTCACATAATTCACCATTTTGATAATTGGGTCTAAGGAAGAGATAATACCGCTAGATACATCGGCATCATGTGTGCAAAGCTATAACGAAATTAGTTTTAAAACGCAAAATACAAAACACTACTTTACCTTCATCGAATTCATAACAATGTATCGAACAACCGGTATTTCCTTCTTTTTTTCCATGTACGTGTGTGGATGGTAGGGAGTAAGCGCAGAGCACAGGTATAAAAGTCTTTTGTGTAAATTATTTAGAGCTGGAAGGGATGGTGCCAGTTTTGTAATGACTTCGGGGGAATCGAATATCCTTGGTTTTTTAATAAGAACGGATTTGAAAAGATGTGGTAATATTTGAATACCTGGATAATACTTCGGCAATTTGAATGCTTAGATCTTCTTCAATGACAATCTCTTGATCGAACGACGCGGGGGGCTCGAAAACCAAACGGTAATATCCAAATTCACTGATAAGTTTTAGCGCGCGGAGTGGATCGTTGCCTGACAACATCTTATCAAGCTCTATACCGACTCGTTCCTTACTTAACTTGTTTTTGAATGCATTCTATAAAACAAATTAGAACTCATTTGCTTACAAAATCGGGATACTAGATACCTTTATTTCGGGTTGTGCGGCGGCATAAAGAATCTCTGGATCAATATCGTATCCAAAACGACTAGCAAATCGAATTACACGAAGTACTCGCAAAGGATCATCGAGAAATGTTTGTTGAGGAGCTAACGGTGTTCGAATATAACCATTTTCCAAATCCTCCAAACCTTTACCCGTAAAATCTTCAATACTTCGAGTGTGGAGATTATAGAAGAGCGAATTGATAGTAATATCTCGCCGCTCAGCGTCCTGTTGTGGGGTTCCGAACTCCTTAAACAATTATTAATATCTGCGCCATCGTCTAAAAGTAAGATTCGTACCGCAACAGGTATCCGACTGTGCTCATGATAAACCTCAGTTCTCAGATTAACAAAATCCACCTCTTGTCCAAATACAATTGTAGTTGCTGTTTCCAAGTGCTTTGATTTATCGGGATTCTGCTCAATCTTTCCAATGTGTCTCACTTCGATTCCTTCCTTCTCCATATATTCTCCTACGGCGGTTGCAAATTCAAACCCAGATACATTATCCAGAGCAAAATCAAGATCATATGATTCTTTCTCCAGAAGCTGCAACCAGAGAAATCAAATTTACCAAAATCTCCGATCATTTTCAAAACCCAACGTTACCTTATCTCTCACCCAACCGCCAGCAATTCTAACAATAACAGGAACTCGATCACCCTCCTTGGACAATCTCGTAGCGACAGACAACACCACGTCACAAATCTGTTCCTCATTCGAAGACAATTTTATAAACGTTGATATCGGAGACTTCCCAGCTCTTGTATTCGGGTTCGCCATTATACTTGGAGATTGAGCTTTTATTAACTTGGCCGTCGTACTTGTGAAAGGAGATCGGGGATCGAAAAACCTTGAAATTCTCGACCCGCCAGCAGAGAAAGCAGCGCAACGAATGGTGGGTATGTAATTGAGAATAATAATGATGAATTACGAAGTTGCGGGAATAGTTGCTGGGTTTGGATTTAGTTTTTTGTTGGTCACAGCAAATGGAGGAAATGGAGCACTTTGAGGAATTAGAACTGATTGCAAAAGAATTTGCGTTTGGGGTGAAGGAAATGGAAATTGTATATCCCGAATCAGAAAATCATAACTCGAAGGACTTGAAACAAAATTTGCACCGACAATTGCGCATAAAACTGCTGGAGGGAGACATTTTGAAGGTCGACGTTTCCACTGCAGGTTTTAAGGTAGTAATTTAACCGGAAATATTTTTTGTTGAAAGGATTCTTCTCCCGCAGATTCTGGAGATCACACCAACATCGGAAACATCTGACCACCGTAACTCTTCCCACAAAAACAAAACCTTCGAATCGATGGAATCTGTGCTTATTTCAACAAGTCCAATGTTTCAATCGCATTTTCAGAATAGATTGTTTGCAAAGTTATCTCAACTGAATGACGAATAATCATTGGACGTGATGAAATTTGTTAATATTGTATTAAAAATATATCGTAAATCATATTGCTAAAACAAATTTGGTATATAATACTTCTTGGAGCTCTTATACTTTCCAGAATGCAATTTGTGATCAGTTTCAAGTTGAAATGGAGGCATCTCCCCGTCGTCACTCAACACAGAATCATTGAACGGATTCTCAACGAGAAACTGATCGTCGTTTGGCAATAAAAAGGTGCTGTTTTGACCCCAACTGCTCAACCAGTTGTTATCAGTCTCATTCGCTTTGGACTCATTTGTTTCTCCGAAAGGTCTTGGAGTTATTTTTTCGACTGGCATGAGCTTCTGTCTTGAGTTGTTTAATTTCGCTGCACTGATATTATCAGCAAGTAGCCAGTCCACAGGAATTTTTCGAAATTTGTCTTAATGCGAGAGTAAGTCTCAAAAGTTAATCAATCGTTCAGGAGAATACTCACTTAAATCGACCTGTATCGTTTCTCTGGATTCATGACAATGACTCTGATGAGTATGTCCTGTTTTCGCACGACTAACGATGTGAGGAAATTTATCAATCCTCGCCGTCTCACTCTGTTCATTTTCTCTCCGCTTGTTCTTCCTTGCATCTCTTGCTTCTTTCTGCGCTTTCATTTCTGCTAATTTTTTCTGACGCAATGCTTCGGCTTCAGCACGCTTTTCCATTTCCTTCCGAATCTTTTCAGCCTCAAGGGCCTCTTTCGCGATTTTTTCAAGTCGTTCGGCCTCTGCTTTCGCTGCTCGCTTTTCACTATTGGAGATGAAGTTGTTTAGACAATTGATGAGATCGGATATGTCCGGGGATTTAAATATTTCAATTTCATTTCGTTTAATTGGCTCGGGCTCATTACTTTCAGCAGCCCCCGATTGATCATCATTTTTATTTGGGTCTTCTCTCTCCGGTTGAGACATTCGGGTTTCTACTGTTTTTGATATTCTTGAAGATTCTTTTTTCGCTGATTGTTGTGGTGATCTTTGCGAACCCCATGAAGTTTCACCAGTCCATTTGTTTAACTTTTTCACGATCGCTGGGTCCGTCGCAGATTTGATTAGCTGGGACTTGAGTTGCATTTTGATCCAATCTGGTATCGGTGCTTTTTTAATTTGAGCTTGATTTGTATCAAGGGAGACTAGAGATTTTTTCGAAAGACTCGTGACATTAGTGAGTGTTTCTGGAGGATTCTTAGCCGCTTCAGCGTCGGGTATGCTAGCTTTTTTCGAAGCAGACTTGGAATAAAAAAATTAATTAGCGAAAAATCAAAAATAGCAATAAAATTTGAACTACTAGATATAAATTGAATAAAGCAGTGGTTAAATGTTCACTTTCAGGAGAAACAAGACCCAAAGTGGATAAACGTGCCCGTGCTTTGTCCCTACGGAAAGCTTTTATTTAAACAGTATCGGAAATGAGGCGGAAAATTTTATCACTTTAGTTTCAGACAAGAAGAATTCAGATAAACGAGCAAAGCCGGAATTGTGGTGACATTATCCATCGCAAAATCGTCAATCATATCCATTAAGCTGGAGCGATACTGTTTTCAACTTAAATGTTAATTGATGATCAAATACTCGAAAAAAAACGTACCTCAACTTCTTCGTTAGAAAGCTCCACATTAATAACCCCTTCTTGAAGGTAATTCACCATGTAATCTACCATCGATTTTTTATCACTGAATCCAAATTCCTCGTATATCCAGTTGATGTATTGAATCGCTTCATTGCGAATTTTAAAGTCCGTTGATTTTTGGAGAATGTCCAGTG
The DNA here is from genome assembly GCA_027600645.1 of Nowakowskiella sp. JEL0407. Classification (NCBI taxonomy): domain Eukaryota; kingdom Fungi; phylum Chytridiomycota; class Chytridiomycetes; order Cladochytriales; family Nowakowskiellaceae; genus Nowakowskiella; species Nowakowskiella sp. JEL0407. The sequence continues at coordinate 35,446 of JADGJK010000054.1, forward strand.
TTAATTTCATCATTGAGTTTCCGTCAGGAATCACTTTCTTATTACAGATATTAATTTAAAGTCGCGAATCTTTTTTCCGAGAAGGATATTTACCAGTCTGTTATATCGTTTCTTTGATCCATTTTCACCGGGGCTTAAATGGAATAGCTGCAAAATTATCAATTACGACGTGAGATGAAGAATGACGATACTGTTTACCATTTCGTCATTGATCCAGGAATACTTCATCGCTCTTTCAACAATTTTTGGAATTTTAATTTCTGGCAACGTTGTGCTCATTCCAAAAGTCACGTTATGCAACTTGTTGGGAGGAAGTCGAGATCTCACCACAGTAACTTCTATTTTATTCTCAGAATCATCGTCTTCCTTCTCTTTCGGTGCCGGTGGAACTTCTTCCTCTTCATGTTCTTCTTTCTTTTTATCTTCCAGCATTTTCTTTAATCTCGCTTTATATTCATCCGATTTCTTCTTGATCCCTTCGTCTACTTTCTCAATCTTTTCTTCTTTTGGTTTTTTATTGTTGAATACCATATTTTTCTCGCCAATTTTGAACGACTTGTGTGTGTTTTTCCATTCCTCTACGCTTTTGTATAATAACGAGTTTGGGACAAGTCCGTCTGGGGCAACTTTTAATTCTTTATGTTTGCGAACAAGTTTTTTTAGTGTTGGGGGTAAAATCGGCTCTGGAAGCTTTGTTGCTTCGGGAGTGTTATCCGTGACTTTGTCAATCTCGTTCAATTTCTCAGCGGAATTGGGTAATTTGTTTCCAGGTTCGTTCGTTTCTAAAAAAATAAATGAGAAACTTATGCAAATATTCAATATAAAAATACCGAAAGCCGGTAAGTCAAGATTTATCTCATTTTCTATCGGAGGTTCGTTATTCTGGGTATCAGTCTTCATCTGTGCAACCGTAGAGAGTAAATTCTCTGTAGAGCGAGAAAGTGGGCTGAATGGTGTCCAGTTCTCTGGTATTTCAAATTCTTCAGTTTTTTCGTTCGCGGTTTCAAATTTTTTAAATCTCAAGTATGCTTTGAAATTTTCCTCCATTTTCTTATTTTCGAAACTTTCTGGATTGCTCGATTCGAATGTAATAGCTTTCGCTGAATCAACTGACACCTTTTCTTTATCGTTATCAAGTTTGGTATCATCCTCAACTTTTAATGCGAGAGTTTCCTTCAGGTCAGGTGGTTGTGGTAGAGAAGTTTTTACCGTATCCATAAAAGCCTTCCGTCGACTCTGCAACTCTTTCAGTTTTTCATATAGTATTTTTTCCTTCTCTTCGATTTGCGTATTGTCCGCAAAAGCGAGCGATTGATTTTGTAGCGGTTGCAGATTCTCGTTTGTTATCAAATTGACTTCTTGGAAAAAGTCAAAGAAAATCTCTCGCGGTGGACTATAATGAAATTTTAGATCTGTTGTATTTGGATAAAACAAAGTTTAAGTTAATTACCGCTTTTTAATTTTTTGTTGCAATATCTGGTTCAAAATATCTAGGCTTTCATCGAATGGGATGCTATTCTCGCTTATTTCTGCTTTTTGTTCGATATTTTTAACCGTCAAGACATACCCCGGAGGTAAATCTAATAAAAACGCCATTGTAAGTATATAGGATTTCACAAATATTAAAAATTATACATCGAGAATAATTCATCAGGTCAAGTCGATTCTGCATCGAGATAAGTAAGTCTCCTTTAAAATTTATTACGCAAATACTATCAATTGGATGCTGAAACTTGATTTCTCTGATTTTCTTCAACGTGAATTCAATTCAATTTTTGAATTAAATTTAAAATACCTGATCAAGCTGTTAAAAGTATCCCAGACACGTAGAGTTCTATCCAAACTACTTGAAACAAACACACTAAGATCTGGTATAGAGCACAAGGAAGTGACGGTATCAGTATGATCGTCGCTTCGAATGTGCACCGGAATAACTTTATAGTCATGAGTTTTTAGTATAAATGAATACATGTGTATTGCAAAGTCTTCGGATACTGCGCAAATCGTGTTGTCGATATTATTGATTTTGCAAGGAATTACTGTGGTTAGAATTGATACTTTGACTGTTATTATTTCTCTGTTTAGCGGATCGACTGAGCATATTTTAATGTGAAAATCTGTTCAAATGAGAGCAACTATTATTACAGAAAATTTTTACGAAATTAGCGAACCTCGCCCTGCAGACAATAAGATTTGTTGTTCGTAGTCGGTAACTAGATCAGTTATTTCTCCTGCGTGTAACTGTGAGGGTTTTCATGGAATGGAAAAAACAGTTGGTGGTTGGAAAGAAACCTGATATCTATATTCAATCGTTCCTTCTTTCCCATACAATATCAACTGACCGTTTCGTGTGCCTCCAAACAAAAATACATATCCCTTGGTGCGGTCGTAGTTGGAATGTGATTCTTGTTTCGGCAAATAGTTTCCGATGAACAATACAATGCAAGAACATTCCTCTTTATCTTTAAATGTCTTTAGATTAAGATATACATACAATTAATTAATTATAACTAACTTACGAAGACCATCTTTCCAAATATCTACGACAACACAAGGATTGAAATTTGTGGCCGCAACCCAGATTTCACCACTCTCATGCATCATATACATTCGATCTATTGTGATGTATAAATAAGCGACAAATCGAAATCGTAAATATTGGAAAAAATTACTGATTTTTGAGCTGTACGCAATGCTTTTGATGTGATCTGTCTCTAGAAGCGGTAAATTGGTTGTTATAGCTTTCGCATTTGATGGACATAATATCCTGATAATTCCATCTTCAGATTGTGCAACTACTCGATCAGGAAATCCTTCGTTCTGAACTAAAAACATATTTTTCACAACCGAACTGGAAACAAACATTTATTGAAAACGACAAGAATACCGAGAAAATTTTTTTTACTTGGTTGCCAAGAAGGTTCGTTTTATGTGATTTATATCCCAAATCGTAATTGCTTGTCTAGAGTAAACCCATAATTTGTACGAGTCCATCATCTTTATGCCCAAAGGAACCTCACGTGTATGCAAGCTGCTCATCAAATAAGACATTAATCGTTACTTAAGCAGCAAATAATTATCGCTTGATACTACCAGTATACTTCTTGAAAAGTATGTAAATTAAATAACCGTATCGTCATGTCCAACGAGCAAGAAATGATTTCAGCTCCATAAGGATACATACATAATCCAGTTACGGCCTTGGTGTGACTGGAAAACTCATGAACAATCGAATACGTCAGATTTTGAACTTGAACTATAATGAAATTAGTTGGAACGAAGGAATTGCGCAATTCATATTTCAGTACTGGTTCCGTTGGTGCATCCAATTATTGTGTATTGATAAGCTTCAAAAAAGAGCATGCAATTTATTTGTCTGTGAGACGAATAATTGATTCTGTTTAATTCTTCGCCAGTAACTTGATCAAATTTCTAAAATATAATTAAAAAGAATATAAGTTTTCGCAAGGTTGACCAAGTAATGGTAAAAATTAGAATTTACGAGGATTTTTGTGTCGATTAATGCGTAAATCTTACGGTTCTTTTCGTCCAAGTACATATTCGTAATCCATTCGTTTCGTGGTAATCCAGTCGACTTCTCAAACCGTAATATCGCCTCAATTTTTATCACTCCCCTTGAAAACTTGATCAATATAAAAGAATTTTTGCTCAAAAATCAAATCCGAGTCAACCTTTGGGCAGTTCCTTCCAAGGACCACACCTACTTGAAAAATTAGAAAAATAAACGAAATGGAGATGCAAATTCAATTTTTTTATATTTACGGCAATTGAATCTGACGCGCAAGTGATCAATTCGTTTCTTTCGGCAAGATACTTGATTCTGTTTAAAAGAATATCTATAATTCGTTACTGGAGACAAATAAATAGTTACAAACACTAGAACGTGAGACGGTGTAAACTGAATCCCGGTTAGTTCAAATCGCGGATTGAAAAACTGATATAATTAAAATAAAAATGACGGAAAATTCTTTCGAAATTGGCGGCATGACATACTTTTATATTTTTATCGTGGGAGCAACCTGCATACATACTGTATCTTTCCAAGAACGTGAAGTCAGTGATATCTGAATTCAATTGAATGGTTGCTCGGACTTTATTTTGTCCAGAGGGAGAAACATCCCACATTTTCACAGTGTTTGCTCTATCAACCGATACGAATGTGTAAACTTTGGGTTTATTGTTTACTGAATCGGATTTTTGTTGATTTTTGTGTACATTGGAATTGTGATCTGGAGATTCAGGAGTAGAAACATGTTTCGAATCAACTAGAACCCTTCCTTCTGCATGATGAATCGGAATTTTAACATGATGAATGACAGCAATAATCGCATGTCTGTGATTCAGTCGATGTCGAAATCGAAAACCATGTTTTAGGGTCAGAGGATAAGGGATCGGCGCAGGTGTGTTAAAGATTGACATCGGATCAAATGGAGATGTACTGATAAAAGTGTTTTTGATTAACTTCCATAGTTGCTTCCCTCTTCCGGTTGATGGTGGAAGGGACGGACGAGCAGAACGTATTTGAACATATGCGGATCTTGAAGCGGATCTGGAAAGTCTCATTTCTGGGTTTAAATTATTTGATTCATTATCGGATTTTGTGTCTAAACTTTCATCAACTTTAATATCTGGATTATTTGCAAACATAGTGATCGATCTTCATGGATGTCAAAAATAAAGCACGAGAATGGACTTTGAGATTTTTCAACGAATGCGCGAAACGTAACCCGGCTTGCGATATTTCTTTGTATCAAAAGTAAACTTATTTGCATTAATATTTATAGTTTTTACTGATTTACTCATTTTTTACCGAAGAACTGAGGTGAATGGTAAATTGGAAGGAATCACTTCAGATGAGTCGTCCATTTATGTTTCCGACTTATACACACCCAATACCGCCGTTTATAAAGAAGCTCGATTGAGAGGAAATGATGTGAAAGTGGTTTCGATTAAGACCTCGTTTAAAATTTAAATCTCAATTGCGGAGATGGGCGCTGTTTGGATTGAAGAGTGAGAGTATGATGATGATGATGATGATTATTATGATGTCTGCTTGCGCCAATTTGTTCTTTTTGTTAGATGATGCGTTTTTTGTGGTCATGATTTACAGTAAAATATACCGAGGTTGGAGAATAGAATAAACACTTGCGATTGAGATGATAACATTATTTTCATATTTTTGGGAGAGTTAAGCAGTACTGCTATGTACCAGATCACATTGATTTGATTGAGTTTTCTCGTCTCCTTCGACCAACTTTAAACAGCGATTCTCGCAGCTTCTCGTTCAGCAGCAAATCTATCTAAACAATCTTTAGTGCTAATTCCATAAGATCTCTCACTCGAGAATATAAATTGCGGAATATGTCCTTTGAATCCAGGAATCGGTTGGTTTCTGTGAAGATCCTTAACCGGTTCGGATCTCTCTGGTTGTGGGAGCCGTCCTTTGGTATCTCGGTGGTTGAAATTATTGTATGCGATTTCGGTTGTCTTTCCAAATGTCGTTGCGTATCCATATTTTGCACCGGGAATAAATCCAGTGAAACCTAAATCCGAATTAAATGGTTTATTAATGTTTATGTTGAGGATGTCTGATTTTTGGAAAGATAAAATTATTTAAATGTCTTACCAGGTATCGGATGTGTTCCAACTTGAACATTTGCATTTTCCGATTGTTTGGTTGCAGACATATTCTTTGTGTCTTGCGGGTGACTTGGTGCTGTAAATTCGTCAATAGCTTTTCGAACACTACATGTGTACGGCTAATCGTAAACCATTTAGGACCAATATTTCACATAACAAAAATATCGTAAACTTTACCTCTCCAAAATGATTCTGCAATCTCGGAACAAACCCAGTGTATCCAGAAATGAAAGACTTTTGCGGATGATTGGGAGGAAGTGCATAAGGACTGCGCTCATCAGAAGTACTGCTTTTCGCAGAGTACGCAAAAGTCGGTTTCGGGGTTGAATTTTTCACCTTAGCGTTTGATGAAGTAGACGGAGCTGGAATACCACTTTTTTGCTGCGCTTTGATCGCTTTTATTCTTGGTGGTAGTTCATTTTTAAACTTTAGCATTCTTTCAAAGTCGGATAAAGACGCTTTTGTTGTTTCGACGTAAGGTCGTCCGAAGTGTTCTTGAGATCTTGGAATGTAACCTACGTGCTTGGAATAAATACATCATAAAATAAAATTACAGTAAAATTTTACCAGTATATCCTGGAACTGGCGGGAAAGAAAATCTGTCATCTCCGGTTGCATATTTATTACCTCTCTTCCAAACGTTATTCTCTGAATCACCGAGCGAACTGCTTTTATCAAATCTTCCACCACCCACATCCCCGCTCATTAGACTAGGGTCCAACTCTTGAAGATTTCTCCGGGCTTTTGCAATTTGTTTGCTTCGTATTTCTTGCTGCACCTTCCCTTGCTTAAGCGACGGATCGGTGTCCAGAATATGTCTGGTTGCATTTCCGTAAGTCAATCCAAACTGAAATTTGTATGAAGGAACAAATCCCATAAATCCGGGAGTAGCTATACATTTTTCTTCTTTCAACGGCATCCTTGTTCGGATTAGATGATCAAAATTTTATGATTTCCCAATCAACCACACAATGATTACGAGAAAAAAAAATGATAGATATAATGATTAACAAGATATTAAAACTGATATGAATATTGAAAGTAATACAAAAGTAGATCGAGCAAATAATTTGTCAATATTCCAAAATTCTGAACTCCGTTCCATAATCATCTGAGCCTCGCGCGACTGCAGCAACAATACGCCGCGAATCCATAACTGCACGCCAAACATGCGACGTGTCTGTAACAATATCACCTAAAAATTCGCCAGATATGGTGGTGTTTGAAATTTGACCTTTCTCGTCCTCACTAAATAACTGCCATAATTTTACACCGCTTTCGCTTCCACTGATTATCCTGTTCAAATTTTTATCTACGTGGAAACATGTAATGGCATGTTTGTGGCCCGTAAGCGTCGCCAAACATGCTCCATCCTTCACATTCCATATTTTCAAGACTGAATCGGCACCTGCCGACAGTACATAATCATCAAATATCGCTAACAAGCCGACTAGTATAGTGTGTCCTTCCAAGACGTGCAAACACGACCCAGTATTTACATCCCAGACTCTGGTCGTCGTGTCCATTCCAGAAGAAACGCAAATTCCTAGATCCACAGAGTAATCGACCGCGTATACTTTATCAGTATGACCGGTACATAAAAATCTGCATTTTCCCGACTTCAGGTCCCAGATTCGAACACTGTTATCGTATGACCCGCTAATCAATACATTCTCGTCTCCCGCGATCGCTCTTACACTTTGCGTATGACCGGTTAAATTCCACAAAAGGTAAGGATTCTCCGTACTTTTGAATACTTTGGTTTCAGTAACCGACGATCTAATTTTACCCGACGGTATTCTCCGCACCCGAATCGTCTTATCACGACTCCCGGTCGCAAACAAAACTTCTTCTTCATCCGTCTTGGGCGGTATCATATACATACATCTAACCGTACTTGAATGCCCTTCAAAAACGTACAGACAATTTCCCGTTTGCAAATCCCACACACGAACGGTTTTATCCGTTGACCCACTCAATAATAAATTATCATGTACTGCCATACCCCATATGCCGCCGCTGTGACCTTTTAAGGTGCGTATGCGGTTTCCGTTTAAGTCCCAAATGACAATTGTGTAATCGTTGCTGGCGGAGATGATTTTGTCGGTGTCCAAGTGGAGACAAGTTACGACGTAATTTTCATGGCCAGGAAATGTTTTTCTGACTGTTATTTTCTCAGGAGTTAGTCCACTTTGCTTTTGTTCAAGTTGTTCCATAACGCCTTGCTGAGCAGTTATGTTGCACAGCAGATCCACTTTCACCAAACAACTGCGTTTAAGATAATATAAAGTAGTAAAATATCTTGTTTGCTAGAAGAAATTAAACTTTTAAAGTTATTTTTTGAAATCGCAACATGATCTGTGTTTTTTTTGATTTTTGTTGATTCCCAGTTGCAAATAAAATATATGTAAAAATGAAGATTTGAACTTTACTCACATCGTTCAAGAATCAAGATCAAGAATTACGGTAAAAAATAGTGAAAGTTCGTGTCAAGAACCAGAAAGGCAGAATTTTGAAAAACTCATTCAAAATGAGAATTTCCGTTTTCCCACCAATTAACCGCGGTCTGACGCAGATTAAACCTGAATTATTTACTACGATACTCAAAGTTCGCGCAGTTAAAGTCCAACCAAAGCATGTTACAAAGATTCAGAAGACGTTTAAAAGGTTGACTTCCATTAAAATTTGAAATTAAGCAGCAAAATTCAAATTTTTTATCTGAAGAGTTTTGCTCGATCTTCCTCGAACTAGGAAAGTAGTTTACGACACCTCCCAGGATTCATATCGGTTGATACTGTTGGATCCCAATTTTACTGGTGAAGGTATGAATGTGTAAATCGGGGAATGATAAGAAGATAAAGCGGAAATATTTTGCAATTCAGATGATTTGACCAGCACTGAAAAGGAAAGTTTGAAAGAAAATGAAGCCGAATTGACAACATATGATTTGACATTGGACTATGACTATTGGACTTCTGGTAGAACTATGTATAAAAAGTTCTTCCTCTGTGTTATTTATATAATGTTTGTTTAGATCAGATTCTACGCTCAATCATTCCACCAGAATTGGAAGTTCCATCGGCTTTTGAGACAATCGGACATATCGCGCATTTGAATTTAAGAGAACAATATGAACCATACAAAAAGATAATTGGTCAAGTGATATTGGAGGTATATTTTTGAGTTGGTGATATCGAGTAAATCATTAATCTTTCAGTGATCTAGAAAAACAAAAACTTGAAAACGGTGGTAAATAAACTGGACAGCATCGACCACACGTTTCGATTTTTTCAAATGGAATTGCTCGCTGGCGAAAATAACATGATCGCTGAAACTGTAAATCTGTTTTATTCGAATCATTTGTATTTTATTGATTGAAATATGAATTAGCGTGAATGTGGATGCGTATTTCGATTTGATTTTTCAAAAGTTTATTGGAATTCTCGATTGCAAGGAGAGCATGAACGTTTGGTACGCATGTTTCAACGAGGAGACTTTATATGTATGTAAATTGTTCTCAACTACGTTTTAAACTGAACCAATGCTTTATCCTGACAGGTGATGGTTTTGCTGGAGTTGGTCCGTTCGCAATTCCCGCAGGAAAGAAAGGATGCATCGTTTATGCAAATGATTTGAATCCGGAATCATTCAAATATTTAACACAAAACATAAAACTAAACAAGGTTTGGTTTGTTTTTTATTTTCCATGATAAAATTATTGACTGAATTTTCGCTACAGCTTCAAGGAAACGTACAAGCATTCAATATGGACGGAGGAGACTTTATTCGACAATCGGTATCATTATTAAACGACGACACACTATGGCAGAAGTTTTCTCAACCTACAAAATCTAAAGAAACTAAAAACCCTGCGAAAGAAAGTAGCACTTCTAAAGCTGAATCAACTGCTCCCTTACCCAACGGCAAACGATATTTTAATCACTTTGTGATGAATCTTCCCGCCACTGCAATTGAGTTTTTAGGTGATTCTTAAAAATGTATTTCTACTTCCTCCGCTTACAATTTTTTTGTAAAAGATGCTTTCCAGGGTCTACTTTTCGGATACCCAGATGATGCACCGCTACCTATGATTCACTGTCACTGTTTTTCAAAGGCCGAAGATATGGAAGCTGATGTTTTGATGGCATGTTCATAAAAAATTGTTAGTCAATCATTTATTTAAACATTTAATCATTTCCAGCGTGCTGAATCGGTCATTGGAGGGAAACTCGGATCGGATACCAAAATTCATAGGGTTCGTGACGTCGCTCCGAAGAAAGAAATGCTTTGTATATCTTTTCGACTTCCTCGTGAAATTGCTTTCGCGTCAAAAGCAGAAGACAAGTAAATTTCGTTGATGGTTTAAAATTTATGAGATTTTGAAGATAATATTAGGAAAGATAAGCGCACGAATGAAGATACTGATACGACAAATCCACAAAAGAAATCAAAGACGGATAATGATGAAGAAGATTCATGATTTTTATTGATTTGTTGTCGATCGAAATATTATAAATAAATTAATTACATGTATTCTTTAGCCTACATTGCAAGTTACACCGGTGTAAGAGATTAGAGACACAATCAATTACTAACCTCAATTAATGCATCTAAAAGATTCTTATCTCTCTTGGGTACGCCGATCTTTGGAGGAGTTGTTGGCTTATATGGTGAAGAAATTGCCGGCGATCTTTTTCCTATAGAGGCAGATATTCGATTTGGATCTTTTTGGAAATAGGTCAATATGTATAAAATTCAAATTTGGCCGACTGATAGAAACAAACCTGGTTTGGTGAGTTCGTCAATAGATATTTGTCGGGAACTTTGCGAAGAATCCGAAGGGGAAGGAGACAGATTACTATCCTTCTTCACATCTTCATCCGATTGAACGCTTTTCCCTTTATTCCGTCCAGCCAACTGGTCTTCGTATTGCATTCGTTCAAAAGTCGTTGCCCTTAATTGGGCGAGCAGCTTTCTATCTGCTTTTGATATCCCCTCGTTATCCTCATAATCCTGTGAAAATTGGTTTGAAACAAATCAAATAACGCACTTCATCTACTTACATCAAGTCCGACCTTCGTCAATTCAGCAATCAAGGTATTTTTGCTATCCAGATTCTCTTGTAATTCAGTCATCTTCCTTCGCATATTTTTCGACTCCAGTTCAACAGTGGACAACTCTAGATGGAAAATTTAATTTGAAATTTATAAAATCTCAACTTTAATAACCATTCTTGAGCCGCTTCATCTCTTGCTCCAGTGACGCGATTCTACCTCTTAGCAAATTACATTCAGCACGAGCCTCCCCTAAATCGTTCGTTAACGTAGAGATCGTCAATGCTTGTTGTTCGTTCACAGCTTGGAGCTGCTCCTCGAGTCCTCCTTTCGAGCTTGCAATGTCCTTAGCGGCTTTTTCAATGTGAATCTTCTTTGTTCGTTCAACAGAAAGTAAATGCTCAAGCCGTTCCGCTTTCAATTTCTAATAATGTGACTTGTAAAAAAAAAAAAAAAAAAATTTGCAAATTTTTAACAAAATTACCTCTGCCCGAATTTGCTGTTGCAAAGTATCATTATCGGTTTCCAATTTACGAACCAAAGCATTGATGCGTTCGGATTCCAGTGCTACTACGGTTAATTGTTTTTGCATATCATCTTTAGAGCGTTCAACAGATAGTGCTAAATCCCGCGCTGCGGTTATCTCCCTTAATAACCTCGCTTTATCAGACTGAAAATAACGTTCAAAAAACAGAACTTATTCTGATGTGAATTTAAATACCTCCAAGTGTTTATTCGCCCTTTCAGCAGTTGCGAGTGATCGGGATAGGTCTTGCAAGAAAATAAATGAATTGATTAATAACTGAGAGATAGTCTTACTTGTCGATTGCCGCTCTAAAACTCCCAAATCCATTTTATATTGCTGCATTTCGCTGTGCGCATCGGCCACATCCTTCTGAACGCTTTGAATTGTTTTGTCTTTCATTAACGACTCCATCCTGCCAGTCAATTCAACATTTAACTCAATTAAAAAAACTAAATTCTCATACCTAATCTGATTGTTATCCTCAACTAGGGTTCTATAAACGACGTCCAACTTTTCATGTTCCGCAATCAATTGTCGATAGGAACCCATCAAATGCTCGGATTCTTGCTCTCGTGAATAAATAAGTTGATCCAGACATTTTATTTGATTTTCGCATTCCAATAACTCAGATTTGAATCGATCTCGCATCGCAGCGGCCTAAAACAACGTTTAAAAATATATCACTCGAAATTCATCAACCCCAAAATACTTCGTTTAGTTCGCCAATGATAATTTGATTCTCTTTTGTAATCGCGACAAGATCAGCGTTCAAATTTCTGATTTCTTCAACGTAATTCTATGAAAATATCATCATAAATTATGTAGACATAAAAAAAAGAAGATATAACACTCACCTGATTTTGCGAACCGATACGATCTTTATCCCCACTTAACGATGAAAGTTGCCTTTCCAGTGTAACGACTTGGTTTTCTTGCTCTTGTATATGATTAGTCAACGCTTCCACCTGATCCCTCAGGGCAAAGATTTCTTGTTCCGCAACAACACCGTTCTCTCTCAATCTTGACACAGTTTCTATGAATGTCTCGGTAAATAATAAATTGGACAACAAAAAAATTACAAAATAAACCTTCCAATTCCAAAATTCTTCCTGATTGATTCTCCATAGTAGCACGATCTCGATCTCGATCCCCGTCAATTTGTTTCAACAAATTTCTTTGCTCAGTTAACCGTAACGTTTGATCCTGCAAAGCGCGTTCGAGTCGGGCAATTTCGTTTCGCGCTCGCGTCAAGTTGGAATCTGATTCGGATAATTTGGAAGAAAGGTCTTTTCCTTGATAAACCTGAGCCGAAAATCTTAAATTAGAATTGAATTTCCTGTTGTAGTATAAAAGCGTACATCACGATCCCGTTCAATTTCCAAATGCGTGAGTTTAGCTCGCAATGATTCTTCCGTTTGCTCTTGAATGTTCAACTCTTCCCTCAACGTATCTAGCTGCTTCGTCATCTTATCCAACTTTTCCTCCGCTTCCAGATTTAGCCTATAATATCGTTCTGATTCTTCTTTCAACCTAAACATCCAAAATTTAACGTTTGAGCTAGGCCCCGCAAAAATTAATATGTAATTACCGTGCGGCTTCAGACTCAAGTTGGTGGAAGGCCTCATTCGCAGAGGCTCCAGCTTCTCGATGACTTGATATTATCGCAGCGAGATCAGATTTCAATTTTTCGATTTCCGATTCCAATTCTCGAATCCGAATTTCAGGATCTTGCACGAGTTTTGTTGAGCCTTCAGAGACAATCAAGTTGCATTCTACACTTTTATCGATTTTTACGACCGTTTGCGCCTAGATATAAACAGTAAATTTTTTTTTTTTTTTCACTCTGTACTGTGTAAATGGTTTCAAACCTTTGCCTTGCTACGTCGGAGGTTTTGCAATTCTTGATTAACCTAAATATCACATTAAAAAGTTTCTTTAACGGTAGTTTGTAACTCTTACCTGTTCATAAAGTTGCGCTAAATTATCTCGATCAGCAGTAACAATCTCTACATTTTTATGGATCTCTTCCACATGACCTTCAAATCTAGATAGAGCCTGCAATAACTCGTCACGCTCCCTAAAAGTATTTAAACTCATTCACGTTCAACTCCGTCGCAAAGTAAAAAAGAAACACTTACTTGACCAACTCGCTCAATTCTTGAAGAACTTGGACATAATTATCACTAGCCTATTGAAGAGGAGTGATTAAACTGAAATGAAACCTACTGGAATGGTTTTCGACAACTTACCGCGTCTTTAGAATGAACCGCTCCATCGACTGTGGTTTTAAGTCGGTTAAGTTTAATCTGTTTGGAAGCAAGCTCATCCTGTAACTCTTTCACACGCTCTTTTTGGGTTTGAATTTCGATTTGCTTCACTGCTAAAAGGTCCAGCTATTTAAGGTATTAACACTAAAACAATGACAAAAAATATCCAAATTATCGTTACATGGTTTTTAGCCTCCTCGGAAAGTTCTTTATTCATTTCTTCTGTTTTCTTCAGTGCTTCAGACAACCTATTTACTTCAGCGTCCGATAACGGCTTTATTTTGCTTGTAAATAAATTTACTGTTGCGATAAATTCTAGCACGAAATACCTCTGTTGCGTTGGTTTTAATCTCAGAACTAGCACCGCCCTGCCTTTCAAAACCTTTAATTTTTTCCATTGCGTCCTTTAAGCTCTTCGTCAACCTTTCGCACTCAACATTTTTCGCTAATCAAAAATAATTTAGGGAAGTTTTTACTGTTCCCTGAAAATCCATAATACCTTCCACCTCGCTTTGCGAACTCTCAAGCTTTCGATTAACAGTTTTTAATTCCTTTTCAAGTTTCTTTACTTTGTCCGAGTTTTTCTGAAACAAATCTAAGATACAGGTGCCAATAAATACAATGACTCCCAATACCGCGTTCGGTTCGAATTTTGCAGGAATTTTCTCGACTGCTACCGGAGATAAAACATCAATTTGGTTAGAGACCTTTCTTTCAAAATTAAAATTAAAAAAATTCTCACTTTTAATCTTCCCTCTCTCTAGATCTTTCACCATTGTTTCCAATCTTGATAAATTCAAAATCATCTTCGACGCACGCTCTCGTTCCTCATTCAATTCTTCTTGAAGTTTCTTGGTCTCTTTCTCGTACTTTGACACAACTTTGTCTTTATCTTGATCATAATTCACTTGTTCCTAAATTTGAAATAAGAACCACATCTCAGAAATGCAAGTAACATCATCACCTTCTCCAATGAAAATATATGCTCTTGCAAATATTCTATTTGTAATTCCAATTGCTCGATTCTCTGTTTTGCGACTGATAAATCGGCAATATCCGCGATATCGGATGTGGTGCGATTTTTGAACGTGGAAAGAGGCTGAGATCCAATAGGGATACTGGAGAATTGCTGTGCGCGGGCGATTTCAAGTTGCGCTCCCAGTCGGCTTATTTCTTCCTCTCGGGTTCCGAGCTGCTCTCGAACGGATTCGATCTGATACAAATTGGTGAACAACAAATCAATCAAATGGTTTGCATAATATAAACCTCGTTCTCTAAATCAATATTTAAAGCGCGTAGATCTTGATTCGAACGTTCCAGTTGCTCTATTCGAGACTCTGATACTTTAATTAAATCTACCACAACTGGCTGAGGAGGTTCAATCATAACTGGAGGATTAGAAAGCGGCTCTAACGTATTAATAAATCAAATCTCTGTGATTGAATTGCTTGGAACAGAGCTATTTCTACATACCTAATCCCGTTGCCAGTTCAATTTTTTGTAATCTTTGCAATATCTTTTCCGTTTTGTGACTCTTGCCATCGATGAGTACACCACCTTGACGAATTAACAACTCTTCAAGTCTCTTTTTTCCCGCATCCACACGCTTTTGTTCAATATCGATTCTATTCGAATACTGTGCATTCAGAAACCGTAAATCCGCCGTTTCCGATTCGTGTCTGCGTAAAATTTGTTCAAATTTCTTCTCTTTCTTAGACTTCTCTTCCGCTGAATTCACAATTTCTTTATGCAGTTGATTATTTTCCGCTGTCAGTCGGCTAATTTCATGCCGCAGAGGTTCAATCTACAATTCAGTTAATTAGTTTGGGTTTCTTCGCAATACTCTCAATTCAAAACCTGTGCTAATAATGCTTCCTTATCAGTATTAAGCGCATCGGATTTATTTTTGAGGTTCTTTGCTGACTCTGTTGTAACAATTAAATCGGATAAAAGGTGT
The DNA here is from genome assembly GCA_027600645.1 of Nowakowskiella sp. JEL0407. NCBI lineage: Eukaryota > Fungi > Chytridiomycota > Chytridiomycetes > Cladochytriales > Nowakowskiellaceae > Nowakowskiella > Nowakowskiella sp. JEL0407. The sequence continues at coordinate 50,911 of JADGJK010000054.1, forward strand.
TCGACTAATGCTAACGAATCCGGCGAAAAATGCTCTTTATATTCCAGTTGGTCGAGTCTGTATCTCAGTAATCGATGCGATTCATCCAAAGGACTTTTTGTGAAGCTGAATTCTTTTACATGGGAGGGAGAAAGAATGCTCATAATTCCAAATTTGGCATGACAAGTTGAACAAATAAATTGCTTTTTTAGTATTTTTTACAAAAGTCCATCATCTTCCTCCTCGATTAATGTACCAGCGTCTCCTACTGCATTTCCGCCTCCTGGAACTCGTAACTTTGTTCGTGCCAAACGTGTGATCTGTTTCAAGATTTAGTTCGATTTATAGCGTGATGGATGAAAAATATAAATACCTCGCTATTTAGGTAGTTGATTTGTTGGCGCTTAAGAGCGTCTGCAAGTAAATCCGGATTATGCTGTTCGTATGCATCCAATAAATTGGCAGCAATCATCCCTTCATCTGATTCCCCAAATCCACTCACTCTACTAGACACATAATCAGAAAATATATATAAACTAGGCTGGATGATACAATACCCAGCGTACATATCAAAACGTTTCCCAGCTTCAACCTCATCACCATAAGCCAACGCCAGAATAACACAACTCAGAACCTGCTTATTAATACCAATTCGATTTTCCATTTTTATGTATGCATCGGTCAATCTTCCCGATAATTCAAGTGCCTTCGGATATCGTCCTGATTTGATTAAGAAGGAAATAAACCGTTGGAATGATTCTGCTCCACTTCTCATTTTATCTTCGGTTTCATAAATTGTGCATGACTCTTCATACAACTGAACGGCTTTATCGGGATTTATAGATTCCAAAGCTCTTTCAAAACAATAAGAATCAGCAGTTGATTTGGCAACGTGCTTTTTGCTTACTTTCCGGCCTTTTCTAGCACCTCAGCAGCGCGATCGTAGGATCCATTTGCTAAATAATAGTTGCTGGCTCTCCGATATAGCTCGCTGGATTCATCTGGTTTATTCAGTTGATTCATAAGCATTAAAGCAGCAGCATCTAAATTCTTCGCGGCTAAATACAGACTACATGATCAGTTAGTATTGTTGCATCGATTAATGAAATACAAATATTGCGTACGAATTCAGTTTGGTATGGCAGTCAGCGGATTTAACGTAAGCATCGACTGCGTAAGAGTACGCCTTGGCAAGTTTGAAACAATTTGCTGGTAAAGTAAACTTAATCATTCCCTGCCAGGCAAAAATTTATCATTAATAGGGATACCTGCTTGCTCGTAGTTCTGGACAGCTTGGTCGAAGTCTGGGGAGCTTCTTCCAAAGAATGATTTCTTCGAAATGCTTCCAAAACAAAGTGAATTAGATTAGACATAACAGTTAAGATACACTAATATCTACGCTTTATCCCCGTCAGCCATCAGTTTTAATCCTTCGTTCTGTTTGTCCATTTGTAATTTGGAAGTTTCTGCAAAACGATTAATTACCTGGTAGCAAATGGCACAAGGAAACACGTCCAAAATGATTCGCACAGACTACCTCACCTCCGCAAGCTATCACAAGTCTCTTACGGTATGTTTTATTTGTTAGTATTCTATTTATCAGATGTTTACATTTCTGTTTGTCTTTGCAGTCCAAGGAACCGAGGCAAGGGGAACACATTTCCACCTCGCAAGCCAGTTTCCAAGGTGTCCAGGCAGATCAGCACAGTGATGTTAGCAGATCTTGAATTTAAAAGTAGCTCAATGAATAATATTTTTTATTTCAAGGAGTTCAAAGAGGAGAAGTCGCAATATGAGAAAAATAAAGAAAAGTCGACACGGGGAGGAGACTGGTGGGGAATTCCGGATATATATGAGGTTTGATAATGCTGTAAAAGATTATTCGAATTGGAATTATTTTTTTTTTTAGTCAGGAAAGGTCTCAAAGCCAGCATCTGTTCAAAACTCGTTGAAAATCGAAGAGAAAGGAAACGTACCATCCCCAGATTCTTCGGATTGGATGCAATTTCGTCGCAAAAAGCCTATCAATGACGGAAATATTGGAAAGCCCTATGATATTCTTTCAGGTAGATTTTTTTTTCATGATTTTCACTCTATAACCTCCACTTGCATCAAACAGGGAAAGATTCTGATGCTGTTATTCCAAAATCAGATTATGATCCACTAACGGTTCAAATGCAAAACAGCAGACAAATTCAAAACTTTGATGGAAATAAGACCAGGGACTACAACATAATCTCCAACAACGACTATTAAATACGCACCAAATGTTTTTCTTAATCAAAAACAAATAAACGTACATAATTATCATAATATTAACAATGTGATGTTCCTGCTCATATCTAGAACTCTGATGAAATTCAGAGTTCTTGTTCTTTTGTGTCCACCAAGCAACTTCTCAGTTCTGCTCCTCAATTTTCCACGTCTATTTCTCAATCATGTACAGTAATCCAGTTTGAACAACTCCTTCAAGAGGCGAGGCTGTTGTTCTGAATTTCCCCTGCGTTTGTGGAACACGAAAAAAAAGTTTCGGGCAATGGAATCATCCCAGGACAACAAAGAACCGCCAAAGATCAATGGAATAAGTTTAAACGATATATTGGATGGCAAAGTTGAATCGATTACCAATTCTCTGGTTGCGGAAGAATATGATGGGGAAATGGACGAGAGCGACAATGATTCTCCTCAAAATGCTAAACCACCAAAATCTGGATTTTGCGTCGAATGTGAAGGTATGCGGATTTGCAGATTCTGAATGTCTCTACAATATTCAGCATATTTTCAATAGATCAACCAGCCGAACTTTATTGCGAACAATGCACGGATGGTTAGTTTGCCTTTCGTTTATATTTCAACGCTTTCTAATATCTCGTGTAGATTTTTGTAAAGTTTGTTACGCCGCACAGCATCGAAAAGGAACTCGTAAAAAGCACACTTCAAAGAAATTGGAAGTTGATTATAGCTTAATTGCGCCTTCCGAAGGATCGTCCCAGGTATTACACGATTATCAGATTTCTCCTAATAAATTTTCCAACATATCATACTTCTTGTTTTTTGTCAGACTCAACCATCAAAGGTTCAAATAGACGGACTCGATTTCAGTCAGAATGCAACCGCGTTACCAACCACTATTAAAGATAAGGCAGGAACATGGTTTTTAGAGAGATCAAAATTCATTCCTGTTCGATTAAACTTGACTGAACGAAAATACTTGAGACTTCTTGAAGCAGCGTTGAACGTATCGGAATATACTGATAAGATTGATATCATATCGTACGTTTGGAATTTTCAATTTTGGAATTACTTTGACTGTTATTGGGATTTTGAAATTAGATATCAGAATAAGGGAAAGCGTATCGTTGCTCAGATCAAAGAGTTGTGCTCCATATTGAGTGGTTTGGTTTTGGCGGCCGATTACCAAGGTTTCCTTTCAAGTTCAACATCCCATCTGATAGATTACTTATGATTTATTGTTCAGCTGGACAAAATCTATTTGAAAACAAATCGTTTGAAGATAACAGTGAATTTTTCCAGGCAATGTAGAGTATACCTCGATTCGTTCTGTTAAATTATTTTACCTTTACCCCCGTAGTTTTGAATTCGGACGAAGACACAAAATTATGAATGTAAATAATTCTCTTTATCCACAAATGTTTGATAATTGATTTTTTCTAGCCTGACAAAATGCGTTCGACATACGGAAAATTGATTTACCTGCTGATGGATTCTCAAATTCCCGAAATCAAGGTGAAATGCTCTTTTTAATTTCAATTACCGTATGCTGACGATACAACAGGAAATGCTCCAATTCGATTGCATCAAAGAGATTAAAACGGTCTACAAAGTGCTAGAGGCCAAAAACGGATTAAAAGTGCTGGAAGATGATTTGATAACTTTCGCGACTCAAGAAATTATTCCGACGGGAAAATCTAGGACCGTGGTTCAATACGAGATTAAGCAAAAGGAGCGAGCGATCGAGCAACTGGCTAGAAAATATAGCTCTCAGGAATTAACGGCTGATGAAATAAAACAATGTTTGTACTCTATCGGGGACAACCATGCTTTTTTGCGAACGAATCGAGACCCTTGCGATAAGATGATTGGTACTTTTGAATTCTCTTCACCCTTTCTCATACTAATAGTCTTTCCGCAGAGTGGTTAAAGCATTACTTCCATCCGGAAGAGCAAGAGAAGGGATATTCATTGGCAATTAAGGCATGTCTGCACTTTTTCCGTTATTGATTTTACTTAACGTATCTTAAAGTCGGGTAAACACGGAGCGAGATTAACGCATGATCATTTGAGACAATACGCCTATGTTTTGCAGTCATTAACTCTTTGGAGAGAAGTTCTACATGGTAAGAATCTCAGTTCGAACAAGCACTCGGTTTAATTTATTCGTGCAGATATGTTTCAGTTATGGTACTTGGCGGAACAGGATTTATTAGACGATAGTAACCCATACCGACTTCGGGATACAGGACAAGGATTGAATCGAGTGCAGAATGCACCTAGAACTTCACGAATCATGCATAATATCTTACACAGAGCACAGGTAAACATTAAAAAATTTCCTTAGTGTGATGCGTCAAATTAGTGTGACGGGTGTGTGTGTAAAGGGGGTTGTAAATGCGGTTTGTTGTCGCTATTTGTTTTAGGTAGATTTTTTCTTTTTAATTATTGGCGCATCATCAAACGCAGAAGATTTACAACCCCCATCATTAGGTGGCGGGGGAGACTCCTTCTGAATCTAATGATACGTATTATAACTATTGGGTTCAATTTTTTAAGCAACGCGTTGGAAGTTGGGTCGGAAGTTCAGTTATTCATCTTGGAGATCATAATGTACCCAATTCTCTTTTCTTAATCGATAAGGTAGTTACACGTTACGTTTGCGAAAGTTTTGGCTTAAATTTTGTTTAGTATACCCAAATTCACAGTATTTTGAATCCGATCGTGCTGGTGCTTGAACAAATTGAAACGTTGTCGAAGGCTGACGAAGGGGTGAATCTTTATCTTCGCGAGGTTTACGGTGGAGTCGACAAGGCCAGAAAGGATATTTTAGTTGACTTTTTCCGGCACGGGTTTGATGGATCGGGTAATTTTATTTTACAAGAAGTCCCTTTTTTGATTAATTAACCACTGCTTTTTTTTTTTACAGGTGCTGATAATTTCTTTGATGCTGGAAGTTGCGTTGATGGACGACTTACATCAGCTTGGAACTGGTGTCATAATATTCACAAGAAGAATTATTATCCTTTGTTTAAATTATGTGGATTTATTGGGTTTGATGCGGACTCGAAATAAATTCATTAATATTTGAAGAATTCGTTCCTTTTTGTGCATAGTTCAATCGCGGTTCTCACCCAAAAATAAGGAAATGTGACATAGATACTTACAATCTATGGAAATGAAGGAGTGCTGGATTTATAAAATTGGATCGATCAGACGGGAGAAGCCAAACGGCCAGCCAGCCAAGCAAACACATTATTGCACAGCGTCCTTGATGATCGCTGATCAAATAGGCTGAAAAAGATTAAAAAGATCTCCCCCGAATTGGTCACTTCTGTGCGACATCCCACGCAAAAAAAGTTGAAATACTGTATAAACATTCGCTAGAATAACACTTTATGGATTACTCAAGAGCAGTTGTCGCCTTCGGAAACCCTGGTGTTGGAAAGAGCACGTTACTTAATACCCTCGCAAATCGAACGGTTCATCAATCTGGAGTTGCACTTGACGGCATATCCGTCACCAAAATTGTTTCCGACGCAGTAGTGAACGGAATTCTTCTTCGAGACACCCCCGGTCTCCGTGAGATCGATGGTACATCGCATAATGCAGCCGTTCTTCGCAACGCTTTCGCCACTGGAGTTCGCACGATGTTGATTGGGGTGATTAGAGCTGATGATGGGCGCGTTAATGCTGACGACTTGGCGACCGTTGTCTGTATAGCTAGAAGTATCGTCGCGGCAGAACCATCAGCGAGAGGGAAATTTATCGTAATAGTGAACAGGTATCCAATTAAACTTTGGAAATCGAGCAGCGAGGGAACCACCAAAATCGCCACGACTATTACAAGAGAGTTTTCTTGTTTTGGTGGGCTTGAAAGCATTTTGTGGATCATGAAAGATAAGCGAATTGATGAAGAAGACAATATGTCGTTCGCGCAAGAAGTTATCCCCAGCTTGGGAGAATTTTTTGATGCCGAACAGGGCGCTTTCTTGCCGAGTAGAATTGTTATAAATCTGGATGCATATTCTTACCAGGAAGTACTCGATGGCATACAGCGATGGTTAGTTTGGTATGATAATAACGTTTCGAGACCAGCGAGATCGGCAGTTAAAACGGTGTCGCAAGCCATTGCATTGCTGAAGGAATGGAGCACGGGGTCGTTCCTTCCTTCTTCATTTTCATTTCAAACTTACAATGAGGTCGATGTAGAGAATGTACCCGCAGCAGATTCGAATGAGTTTGTGCTTGTAGAAGATTCCGAGTCAGTTTCGACTGAAGGAACCGTAGCGGCGTTATGGCAGAATTAAAATTGGATGTATCTTTTGTCTCCAAGTTTTCAAAGTTATTAATGCAATTGACTATTTTTTATCATGCAAATCTGACAGTACTTCATTGACGTGAAAAAATATAGAAAGCGAGAAGATTGCACAAACTTCAGCGCAAATCAATCTAATTCTGCTTCACCAGTGTATTTCTTGGTTTTATCAAGTTAAAAAATGCGTTCGTTCGTCCTATTAATACTGGATCCAATCATGGTAATTGTGCTTTTCAAATGGTCAAGAAAAAAGGGAAGAAAAGTAAATCGAGTGGATCAAAAAAATCCAGTAAATCAAAGTCGAGTAAGGACACCAATTATACTAAACCGGCGCCTGCTGAATTTCCTTTCGAATACTCTGAGCTTGTAACTTTAAGAGTAATCCAATTCAATTGGGAATATCATGATATGCTCATTACAATTCCAAAGTCATCTACAATTTACCGAGTTCAATGTGAAATAGCCAAAAATTTACACGACGGTGCGATTTCTCCATCGAATGTACAGATTTATGCAAAGATTCCTGCGACTAGATTTGAAAAAGACGGCGTCAGTAGTAGTTTTCAAGATACCGAGGGAATAGAATCAGAAACTGAAGACGTGCAATTCTGCAGTCAAGTTTTTGAAAATCTCCCTGCCTACTTTCCTCAAATTCAAACGTTTGACTTGAATAAACCTTCGGAAAACAAAGGAAATCATATTTATTACGAAATACTACACAATACAATGTCCGATAGAATGTGCGACTTTCACCGGAAAGTGAGAAACACCATATCAAATTTGAAACGGATATCGGAACAAGACAATTCCACAACCGGTTCGATTGGAAAAATGCCGATGTATCCTGGTGTGATTCATGTTCGAGATATTCATCACTACATCTCGGAAATAAAAGTATACATCCAGAATTTAAACAGAAGCAACACATACCAACCGAAATTTCACACATCTTTCGGTAGCCAACAGGGTCTTCACCCGCAACAACAAAATTTCAACAAATCTAAACTCTCTCCCAACTCTGCGACTTTCTTCACCCATCAGCATCATCCGTCTATTACCGTTAATCACCATTCTATATCCAAACATGTTTCACAACCCAACGATCAGTTTTCGCCGTTGTTAGATTACTTACCGCCATCAACCCCACACGCGGTAACCATTTATTACGATATTAAACATTGCGATAAACAGATTTATAATAACAATAATCAACATTCAGTTACCAAAGAATACAACGTGGACAATAACGAAGTTGATTTGGAGAGTAAACTGGAAACTTCGTTGGGTGATAGCTTCAACAGAGACCCGATGAAATCTTTATGTGTTTTTAATCCTCAAGATGCGTTGATTATGAATTACGGGATGTGGGAATGATTAATAAAATATATTCCAGATTGGATTTTTTTCCGTAAAACCGCGCAACTGAAACTAAATGATTGGCCAATTTAAAAGTAATAATTGCAAAATTAAACAAAACAGAAAAAATGGAAATTGAAGGAACGACCATAAAACATTACGCAATTGAAAAGAACATAGGAAAAGGACAGTTTTCGACTGTTTATAAAGGGAAGAATGTTTCAAACAACACAGCGGTCGCTATTAAGAAAGTGCCGATTTTTGAGATGATGGATGAAAAATCCAGAAACGATTGTATTAAAGAAATTGATCTTTTAAAGGTTTTTGTTTTCTTCCCCAGAGAGCAAACTTTTTTTTTTTGATGATCAATTTCTAGTCTTTGGATCATGTGAATGTGGTTCGTTGTTTTGAAGCGTTTGTGGAAAGCGGTGAACTGATAATTGTCATCGAGCTCGCGGGTATTTTAATTTAGATACCATCACTTTTTGGAAAAATAATTGCTTCTTTAAAAGACGCGGGAGATTTATCAAAAATGATAAAGCATTTTAAGAGTCAAGATCGATTGATTCCAGAGCGAACTGTGTGGAAATACTTTTCGCAAGTTGCCGCCGGCTTACAGCATATGCATAAACGAAGAGTAATGCATCGAGGTACATTCAAAAGTTGAAGATATTTAAGAAAACTCAATCGTATTTTATTTTCTCAAAGATATTAAACCGGCAAATGTGTTTGTTACCGAACAAGGAGTTGTGAAGCTTGGGGATTTGGGTTTGGTTTGTGAAAGCATCATTTAAACATCAAGTCATTGTAATCATCCAGAGTAGGGAAGATTTTTTAACGAAAGCACCGCAGAAGCTCATTCGCTTGTTGGGACTCCTTACTACATGTCACCAGAAAGAATGCAAGAGATTGGTTATTCCTTTAAATCGGATATTTGGTCGCTGGGTATTTTTGTTATCTTTTGAATATAATTTTCACAATTTCAACGTTATATAAAACTTAATTCTTATCGCAGGTTGTCTTTTGTATGAGCTGGCAGTTCTGCAATCACCATTTTATGGAGAAAAGATGACAATTGTGTCTCTTTGTGATAAAATTGCAAAATGCGATTATCCACCAATACCAAAAGGGAATTATTCTGCGGATTTATCTAAGCTTGTGAGTTCTATGATCTCTCTAAACCCGAATTCAAGACCAGACATTGATGAGGTGTACGAGATTTCAAAAACGATGTATGAGAAATTCAAGAACGAAGACGCATGTGCAAAATAAAATTAAAAAAAACAACTAACAAAAATAGAATATGTTTTTTTATTTTACGTTGATTAGAAAAAAAATAAAATAAAAATAAAAAACGTTCTTTTTTCTATACATCAAATAAAATACCAGCCGCAATCTTTACACCTTTCAAGACACGCCCAAAACTTCGTTCATACCGTCGCTTCACGGCCAAACCAACACTTTCCATCTCCATCCAACCATCAACGCATCCATCTAAAAACAATTCCAATTCCTTTTTCCCCCATCCGACCGATTCACACTGCTCAATAACCTTCTCCACCAAATTAACGTATATATCTCGAAACTCTTTCGAAGAGGTCGAAGCTCCAATAGACAACGCATTCTTTAAAATTATCCGGAACGGTTTATCGTTTAATTTCTCCAAGTTGAGATTAGTCGCGATTTGTTCGGAGTATGACGTTGATCCCGTCAATGAATTTCGATTTAAAAGTCTGCTGACGATATTCTTAAACTCTTCTGTGATTTCTTTGTTTGTGAATAAGATCGATCGAATGTCGCGCGAATCCTGCGAAATTTGGGGATCAATTTCGTCGCCAACTTCAAGTTCTCGGTTTGCTGTGAATGAACTCAGATTATTGTTACCGGTGAATGATGCGGGCGAGTCTAAGGTGGTCGGAGATGAAATTGAGCCAGTAGTTCCGCCACCGTAAGAGTTTTGACTGATTAAATTCGAAATGATAGGGTTTGTTGCAAATGTCTGACCAGCGTTCGATGATACACTCGGTCGATGTATTATTTTTGGTGCGTTGGAAGAAGGGGAAGTGAAATATTGAATTAGCGTTGCGGCGATTTCGCAAAAATGGTAAAACTTCAAGTGCGATAACTTTTTCTTACTCGTATCCAATCGATACGTGCAAATAAAGATAATAATTGTGTAGCTCCTATTAAATTTATATTATTCAAGTTTTTCAATTTAAAATAAACTTTGCGAATTTTATTACCTGGCTTGTTCTTTCGTTAGTAGAAAATCTTCCGAGAAGATACTGCTGGCAAAAATTCCAGGTACAAAATCAAAGTCCTGCACTTTTTTCATAATTCGCTTCAGATTCTCAAACATTCGTCTACATCCACCCAATGGAACGCCGGTTTTCTCGCTAATATCTTCCAACTCTTTCTTCGTTCGAGTATTCAACTTTTTTCCAAGTAACTCTTTCATCACCTTCTCGTCAAATGAATAATATGAATTAATCAAATACCGCCTCGTTCGGGATGATAGAGGATAAATAAGGTTCGCTTGCAAAAGTACTCGGGGATGAAAGAGGTCTTGTTCTAGTAGCTCAAAGTTGCGATATTGGGTTATTACAAATGCTTTTAATGCCGATAGTTGCAATTCAGGTGAAGTAACTTGGTCTGTTGTTTGGGCGATGGGGAGATTGCTGGCGGAGATTTGCGGACTTGGTGCTGAAGAATTTCCAATTTGTAGATGAGGACGGCTGGGGGAAGTATTTGGAGGTTGAGAAGAATTTGAAGGTGAAGAGAAAATGTTTGATGGAAGAACTATTGGTGAGGATGGAGTAGAATTATGCTGTGAAGGTTGCGGGGTCATCTGCAAAACGACATGGCGAGAAAGGGAATTTGGTGCTGGAGGGATAGGCAAAGGTTGTTGTTGTTGTTGGAGTAAATCCTGCTTTTTATGAATATACTTTATTGCTTGGTCGACTAAAAAATGAAATCATTAATTTGAGAAGGTTATTGCAATTGGTGCCATACAATTAAGACCTAATAACCATAGTTGAAAAAGATTATTATCAATGACTAGAGTATTGGATACAAAGACTGAATAGTCCATGAAATTTCAACACGAAATGAATCGCCCAAAATTGACGTTTCTCGAAGATTTTTTTGATTTGTTGTCAAACTCAATCTGTATTAGAATGCGAAGTTTATTAGATAGACTTGAAAATCAAAGAAGGTTCACAACTAACTCATATCCAGTTTTGTTCCCGCTTGCTCATTGGCCATGGTTTTTTCAACATCTTCGGACGTTTCGTGAATGAGATCTTTCGAAGGGGATCGACCAATCGACTTCATATACATACTCTGTTTCGTCGTCCGCCTTGGTAATGTACCGTATATAGATCCGTCATGTGAAGGGCGAGGAATTGTGATTTCCACTTCATCGTCTGGGTTGGCATCCCTCTCATGCGAAGGTGTCGTTAAATTCTCCGCAGTATGTGAAGATTGTGGTATATTTTGAGGAGGTTCAATATTCAAAAGAGGTGATGCATACGCCGGAGGTGGAGGATGAACGTGTATAATTACATTTTCCTCTAGATTACCGACGGTTGTATTCTCAGTATCTCCCATTACGTTATCTTCCGTTTGTATTCGAATTTCTTCAGACTCGTTAACGGGCTGTATGTCGTTGTTATCATTTATTGGTATCATTGCGCCAGCTTCAATTGCTCCATGATCCACAATAGGAAGTGGAGGAGCAGGTACTTCTTCAACTTCCTGCGCGCGATATGGAGGTAGCGTTTGGAAGGTTGAGATTTCAATAGATTCACCTGACGTCGTGGTTGTTCTCCGTCGTGGAATTGCAAGGTTTCGAACAGCAGGTTTTCGAGGTTGACATATCAGTAACCGCAGAGACAAATAACCCAGAATTAAAATGACAGCTGCTCCAACTGCGATTACGATTATAATCAACACGAAAACAAACTCCTCCATTCAGATTTTAATCCACCCAAAAAATTTGCGAGACCTTTGCACTGCCATCCGGCCGTTTGTCTTTGAAATATCGCGGTACTTTTGATTCTATTCCACAGTGATCCATATTTAAATATGCATTGCAATGTTAGGTCGATCAATCTGATCGAAACATTGTTGAACGCATCCCTCAAAACTTTCCATCAACAGTTCCTCCGTCAAGATTCAGAAAATAGAACTGGTTGCGGAAGTAGACGTCAATCAGGCATTTAAGCAGTTTAGAAACAGCTAGAACTGCTGTTTTGCAGACCAGATTAATGTAGAAACGTTCAGCCCTAAATATCATTCGGGAATGAATAGAGTGATTCAGCGGGACGAAAATGAAACATTCAATGGTGAATATCAGTGAAAAAAAGCATTCTCAAATGTGTTTAGAGCAATAGAAATATTCAGAAATAAATTTTTTGACCGTTTCTTTAGTATCACAGCACAGGTGGCCACCAAAATTGCAAAAAGCCAGACCTCGCATAAACAAACTTACTTTAAACAGCGCTGTGTATTTCGCTATACGCTAATTATCCTCATTCGCAATTCATGCAATCCCACACCGCTCATTTGTCATTAAGTCGAACGAAATCCTCGAATGGGTCTGCCCATCTCTCCAATTCGCAAACGCGTCCCTCGTACCAGACTCACCAACGTTCTGCTTCCGCTGCTTCCATGACAAGATCCGCTTCTCCGAGTAGTGGTATTGAATTAATCTACTTTGACCCTTTACCTTGAAATTCTAATGTTTTGCTGTCATTTGAAATTCAATCACTTTTTATTAATGCATAGCCATGCGGAACTCTGCTCAAGAGCCCATTAAGGAAGTTATCTTTATAAAAGATTTACCTGGAGCTAAGAAAAAGTAAGCGTTTCTGAAATTGACCAAGAACAACTTTTGAATGTTGCTTAAAAAAAAAAGGTATAACGTTCAGTCAAAAATCGGCAGCTTGGATAATATAACGCATGTCCCCACTGGCGGTACCAAAAAGATTGAAACCAAAAAAATCGATTTGAAGAATGTGTTGTCGAAGATTGGCAGTTTGGATAATGTCACTCACGTACCTTTGGGTGGGAAGAAGAAAATCGAAACTCAAAAGATCGATTTGAGTAATGTAAGATCTAAAGTTGGTAGTCTTGATAATGCCAAACACACTCCTGCTGGCGGAAATGTTAGTTGATTGTTTCGAAGGTTATTTTCTCTGTCAATCATTTCTTTGTAGGTCAAGATTGAAACAAAGAAGATTGATTTGAAGAATGTAAAGTCGAGGATAGGAAGTTTGGATAATGTTGATCACGTTCCTGCAGGCGGAAAGGTAAACATCACTTCCACACCGTGAAGATCACAAACTTATTTTCAAACCAACAGAAAAAAATTGAAACGCAGCCAGTCAAGTTAACGAATGTGAAGAGTAAAGTTGGCTCTCTGGATAATGCAACTCATACACCAAGCGGAGGAAATAAGAAGATTGTCACAAGCCCTATCAATGTGTCAAATGTGAAAAGTAAAGTTGGAAGCAGGGACTTTGTAATGTCTCCTCGACCCTCGACATCAATGGGTTTTCGATCGGACACACCATTACCTCCTACTCCCGAGGACGACGTTCCACGTCAAGCCTGATGGAATTCGACTGTTCATTTTTTTTTTTTTTTTGGGTTTAAGTTTTTGGAGTTTTGGTTTAGAATTGTTTAATATTTTAATGTATACATTGTTTTTGTTCTTTTCGAACTATGAAATTAAATCTGTCGTTCATGTTGAAATCCGCCTTTATCTGGCTTTTTAATTTTTTTTTTTGCTTACATATCCGAGATAAAATTGTGTTTCACGAGTAAGGGATACGCATTAACGTTACAAAACAATGAAAAATTCTCTCCCTTCCGCAATCTCATCCTCCTTGAACACAGAGGTCAAGAAAAAGAAATCGAAAAAGAGCAATTCGAACATTGAACCGGGGAGTAAAGAACTGGATGGTAAAACGAGTCAATTGAATGATAATCATGTAAAGAAGAAGAAAAAGTATGAGAAGGATAATCCGGACGAACGTGAAATTCCCACTGAGATGGAACAATCGGCGAAGGAAGCCGTTGAGAAACCGAAAAAATTAAAGAGGAAATTGGATAACGAAGAAATCGCGCACGAGGATTCGAATGTTTCAAAGAAGAAGCGGAAGAAGAAAAAGAATGAATCGATGGAAAGTGGGAATGACCTGGATGGAGGGTCAATATCAAAGAAGATTCCCGAAAATGCATCTCCTAAAGAGTTTCTTAAGAATAAAAAAGCGATTAAAAAAAAAGATACGGATAAGGAGGTGAACAAGCACGACAGCGATTCGTCAGACTCGGATGGCGATTCCGCACGAGCGATGAAAGATATTCAGAAGAGTAAGGACAAGCGTAAGAAACATAGCGATAAATTGAAATCTTCTGATGTCACGCCTGCGCATACGACAAACCCGAATCAAAAGAAACGCATCTCAAACGATAATGAAGAATCGGATTCGGATGAGGAAGCACCAGGAGGATCTCCGAAAGCGAGTCTAAAGACGAAGGAGAAAAGAAATAACGATACCGATAAAACTAATGATGCACACATCTCTGCGACAAAAAAGAAGAAGGAGAAAGAGAAACCTATGGAAGTTGATGGAGAATCTGATGATTCTGAACATATGCAGGTGACCATTAAAAATTCCAAGGCGAAGGAAGATAACCGTGAATCAGAATCGAGCGATGATACCCGGCCGGCGAAAATTAAGCGAAAATCCCAGAAAGTCGCATCGAAAGCATCCAAGCATGCAAAATCTAACGAAATCGAAAATGACGATGAATCAAGCGATGAAGAGGCTAAGAATAAGCCAATTTCGTCAGATACCAAATCTTCGCAGCCGAAAGTGAAGAAGACAATTTTCCGAAAACGACTTCTCGGCAACTACAAAGATGGATCAAATAGCGACGAATCATCAGACTCGGACTCGGACGCATCTGAAAAAAGTAAATCAAAACGCTCCGTCGGAAACTTCTCACGAAAAGAACAGCAACACATCGAAAATGCGATCGAGAGTTATCTAAAAGAGCGTGACATTCCGTGGAGCGATATCCCGCTTTTACTGAATCGACGCAAAAAGCAAGACAACGAACAAGAAAGTAATCCGTATGCGGCGAGCGAATATGCAGATTTTTGGAAGGTGATTAAAGGTGAGCTGGGAACGAAGGTGAATAGAGACCGTCATCAGATTCATAGATACGTAACGAGACGGTATGGAAAGTATACGCATGGAGCGGAAGAGAATAGTGATGGAAGCGATAAAGAATTTAAGAAAGCTGTTCCATGGAGTGCGGAGGAAGATCGGCAATTAATGGAGTATGTGCAACTTTTGGGATTTCAGTGGAGTGTGATTTCCAGTAAAATTGGGCGACTGGATTGTCATGTACGCTTAAAAAATGCTTTTTTTTTTTATTTTTTATGAATTGCTTAATTTTTTTAAATAATCCGATTAATAGTCACGTTACAAACTTTTGGAGACCAAAAAGAAAGGATACACATCTGGAAAATGGGCTCGCGATGAAATTGACCGACTAATTGCGGCTGTTGAAGAAATAAAAACAAAGAAATACTTGCCGAAGCTCAAGAAGAAAGGCTCAACAAATAATACGTACGATGAAGTCGAGTTTAACAAAATTTTAAAGAATCACTGGGACGATGTTTCCAAGATTGTTAAAACCCGATCATCTCGACAATGTCGAATTCGATGGCAAGTTTTCTTTGTAAATCTGTTTAAAATATTCACTGATTTGGCTTTTAGGAATGCAAGTACAAAGTACCATCCTCAAGGGGCGATGACAAAAGATGATAAATGGAGTTTGCAGTTAATGACCGAAATGCTGAAAAAGTATGATTCGCTGGCACAATATTCCTCTATGATAGTTAACAGTCTTTTAAATTAGAATTAAAGAATTGCATCCTTCTGCCTCGGACGAAAGCGAGATCAACTGGCAAACTATCGGCTCACAATTGTCATATCCTCGATCTGCAAAGAATGTAACAGAGCAATGGGTACGGATTCGTCAACATGTTGACGAAAATCTTTTAAATAATATGACATTCAAAGGTATGGATATTTTTGATGTGCAGCACTGTTTTCTATATTAATTTTCATAATGGTAGAAACATTGATTTACCTGCTTGATAATGGGCAAACATTATTTTCAAAAGCGAGAGTTATCATAGAAGACAGTGACGAAGCAGCTGACGAATATGATAAGTTTGAAGCACTAAAACGGAAAGAACGAGAAGAATATGAAAACTTGAATAAAAAAGCGGAAGAGAATACCGGAAATGAAGATGATTGGAACTTTTGAGGAACGATAACCAAAGAAGAAAATGGTATAGCAAATGGTGAAATTAGTCATCAACCAATAAACTGCTTTCATATTGATGGACTTGGTTACTTATATAAATTTACTGAATCATCCAATCACCAAATCTCTTTCCATCATCTAGTTACAAATCATGAGTGAAGGTCGAAGATTAAAACCCAAGTCCGATAAACAATTATCCCTGCCAAACGGTGAGAAACAATCACCTCGCACGTTAAAACCAAAACCTCGATCCAAATCCGAAAGCACGAATTCCAATCCCAGCCAGCAACTAAGTGGCAATAATAGCACAAATACAAACAACTTCAACAATTTTAACAACCGAAACGAAAGTACAGAAGATGGAGAAAAGCCGAATACAAGCACTGAATTATCGGCAGCAGTGAATAATGAAACAGTATTTGATAATTTACGTGGCGAATTTTGGACAGCCGAAGATGCACGGAGAGATGCAGAAAAGCAAGTCATGTTACTTGAACAAGAAGCATTCTTATTGCAACAACATGATCAAGAAATGTCAGACTTGATAAACAGACAAAAAGATGAAGACCGAACGAAAGCAGAACGGTTTGCAAGATCAACTGAACGAGAGGATATCGCTAACGAAAACAGAAATATACAAGAACAAGTTACTTGGCAGAATAAGTTTCGAGATGCGACAATATCTCACCAAGAGCATATCAAGCGATTGGTGGCTCGAATGAAAGAGGATATGGCTGCGCGACGACAAAAGCATATGGACCAATTGAAATTTGTGGAAACGAGACATAAAAAGGTCAGAAATCAAATGCTAGCCGCTCAAGATCGGGTGTTGGCGTTTGAAAAGCTGCTGCATGAGTTTGAGTCCAGAAAATACGCACAGGTATGACATCAGTATCATTAAAACCGAATTTGGGGAAAATTGAAAATTAAAGTTTGGATATTTTTCTTTTACACTGGTAGCAAGCTGAAGTCCAAGCTGTTATGGAAAGAAAATTCAACAACCGAATGCAACACCAAAAAATTATCGACAAAGCAGCGGCAGAGCAACAACACACGGAACAACTTTTGGAAATAAGACAACTTAAAGAACGAGTTGAACTCGAGGACCGACTGTACGGTGAGATACAGCAATTAAAAAAGACTCAACAAGTGCGATATTTCCAGTTGCAGATGCAACAAAAACATGAACGCAACGAGCAAAGACATCTTCTTTCCGAGATGGTAGATTCGCACAGAAAGAATGATCGAAAGAAACATCAGCATAAGGTTTTAAAGAAGCTGAGTATTGACCACAAGAATCAGCTTACGTTGTTAAAACAACAACAAGATGAACAGTAAGTAAACGAGCTTTGCATGCATAAAATAAGTGTAAAAAACAATTGCGTTAGGGTGAGAGCACTTCGAGCAAAGATTTATTCCGCACACGAAGGCGAAGACATAAATCTATCCGTTATGCACTTGGTGTCGACTACCCGGAATCTATCAACATCCAACTCTCTAGATTCACTTCCATCCACCGACGGAACCGAAAGTATTTTTAAATCCAATGCAAGTCGACGATCTGCCTCTGAGTACCGACAATCCAGTGTTACATCAAATAACTCCAACAAAGTGTCGTCCTACGCACAAGAAAGTGTCTTCGATGACGGAGAATTAGAACAAGAACACGAAGCGTCGGCCGAAATCACCCAAATGCAAGAAAACCTACGACGACTACGTGAACGACATAACCAAGATTTAAAAGCTTTAAAACAAAACCAAAAAGCAGAGATGGAACGAAGTCAGGATCAAGCAATAGTTAAAATTTCAGAATTGGAGGAAGAGCATGCTGAGGAAATGATGAACATGAAGAATTCGCATGAACGACAAATGGAAGAGTTACTCGCTGTGCAATCGAGGGAAATGGAGATGGAAGCTACTGTACACGATGCTGAAGTCAATATGCTTCTGGAACGTCAAGTTTTGAGTTCTGTTCTTCAAACTGTAAATGATGCGATTATCATGATTGATGTTTCTGGAACCATTCAGAAATGGAATAAAGCAGCTGAAATTTTATTTGGTAAAGAGATTGCTCACATTTTATTTGTTAAAAATTACAATGTTTATCCAAAAAACAGGTTTCACTGAAGCGGATATTTTGGGCCGAAATATTACGGCAATTATTCCCGACGAACATGCGGTTAATCACGATCAATACATAATGAATTACCGTGTGACTGGAATTAAGAAAGTTATCGGACTTCACAGAAGACTTACTGCGAAGCGGCGGGATGGTACATTCGTTCCAATTCAATTGTCACTGTCGGAAGTAAAAGAAGGCGATGTTCATATGTTTACCGGAATTATCCATGACTTGACAGAAGAAGTAAGTAGAAAGTCCCTTATTTTTTTTTTTCAATCTTCATTTCAACATATAGGATCGCATAGCGGAGCTCCAAAGAGCTTCTGACCAGCTGAAACGAGTCGAATTGGAGACATTCGCTCAAACTCTAGAAGTAACTAAATCTAAAATCAATAACCTCGTACAACAATTACTCCCGCCTTCGATATCCGCGCAATTAATGGAAACCGGCAGAGTGTTACCACAAGAATTTGAATCTTGCACAATATTCTTTTCGGATATTTGTGGATTCACCACAATTTGCTCTAAATCTACTCCTATTCAAACTGTGAATATGTTGAATCAATTGTATACAACTTTTGATGAGGTAATTCATATTTCGTACCTCCAAAATCAAATTTTGAACTTTATGTGTTGGTAGATTATTGCCAAATATGATGCATATAAAGTAGAAACAATAGGTAAATCTCAGTTTTGTTTTTTAGAACTGGAATCCTTTTAATTAAATTTTATCTTGTGCAAAGGCGACGCATATCTCGTCGTATCGGGAGTTCCAATTAAAAACGGCAAAAAGCACGCGGAACAAATCGCAACGATGGCGCTTCATTTGCTATCTGCCGTTGATAAACTCAAACTGAAAGATAACCCTGATGCGCAAATTCGAATTCGAATTGGAATTGCAACTGGTAAAACTTTCTATTAATTTAAAGATATTGTTTTCGCTGACTTCTTATTGAATATTAAGGTCCCGCTGTTGCCGGAGTAGTTGGACAAAAAATGCCCAGATACTGTTTGTTTGGAAATACTGTTAATATCGCATCAAGAATGGAATCCTCCGGAGAACGTAAGTTGCGTTCCATCGCTTTGAAGTAATTCACAAAGTTTTTCATTCTACTCTCAGCAATGCGAATTCAGGTTACCGACGAAACAGCTAAAGCGTTACGACAGAGTGGGTGCTTCAATTTAAGCTATCGTGGGGAACTTTCAGTCAAGGTTAGTTTCTTAAATAATCGCCAGTATGAACCATAACATCATCATGCATTATTCAGGGAGAAAAAAATAAGATTCGAACGTACTGGCTGGACAGTAAAACAGGGTTTGAGCACAATCTCGAAGATAAGGTTTCACTTAAATCCAAGACAGAGACCTTGAAACGTGCTCATTCAGAAAAGAAAGCTGAGATTATAGTTTCGAGTCGGTCAACGAGTATTTATGAAGTCGATCCGAACGTGAGGAGCATGAGTGCTGTAGAGGAACTTGAGAGACCTCACGCGAATTACTTGGCGGCACCTCTCGCTTCTCGTTTAGGTCAATTACGAACAAATTCTCAGACGGGACTTTATACTCCAAGAGCATTCTCACACGCCGATTATGGTTCTTCGCACGAAATTTCTCAGCTGCAACAACAAGATTCGCAGAAAGAGATCAAAGAAGTTGATTAGGTTGTGCAAAAAGTTTTAATGCGAAATATTTTATTATCCGATAATTTTTTCTTTGATGAAAATAGATATATTAATCACTTCTTCTCACCAAATTCATAAACCTTTATACCAAAAACGTTCACAGAGTCTCATATTAAAAAAAAATAATCATCCAAACAAAGAAAAATTCAACAAAAATAAAGTATATAAAATTCTAGGCGAATTTCTAAGAATGAATCTACATCCAATGTCTTTTTTCGGACTACCTCTGAGGATCCTGATACATTGATCGTCGTATACCAAGCCCTTCAGCAATAGAAGCTCTTTCCCGCCGAAAATCTTCATTCAGTTGTGACGGGGGAAGACCGTTTGGCTGTATATAAGCGTTCGGAGGACGAGGAGTATTATTAAATTGTGGAGGAGGTGGGGCGAATCCAGGATAACCTTGCGTTTGTGGTGTATTTGGTCGAGCTTTATTTGTAAACTGCGGAGGTTCTGCTGGAATTGGCGTTGGTGTATTGTGATTGTATGGGGGCTGTTTTTCTTGCATCGGAGGTAAGGGTGATGCTGCATTAGGAACACCAAAGGTATCTGCACGTCGCGGTCGACGCAAACTCAAAGTCTCCATTAAATTTACAGTTAATTGCTGATTTCGTGCGCTATTAAATCTGCTTGATCCAGCAGGGTTTCGTCTGATATAGTATATAGCGAAAACAACTACAAAGAGAACGGCCAGAACCAAAACGCCAACGGTCACACCTATCGCGACACCGCTGATTTTGGGAGTGTCTGGGGTACTACCGCCGATGTTAGCACTAGAGACATTCGAAACAGATGCTGCACTAGAAGTTTTAGCGGCGGGCTGATTAATAACTACGGACCCAGCTGGGTTTTCTGTTGGAGCGACGAAGGCTTGGGTTGGTGAAGGTGCCAGGTCAACTCGAAAAACTGAGAGAAATTGTACGGTTCTAGCACAGTTATTATCGTTCGGCCCACGACATTGTTGTCTGCATTGCAACGGATCCCCTGGTCTGAGCCCAGCGGGCGGATTAGCGACCGTAAAACATTGTAGTGCACCTGCTGCATTCCCAACTAACGGCAGACCGTATGTGAATGCGCATCCCGCTGACCTTGCATTGTAACATGCCTGAATGCAAGAGTTAAAGTCACCGGCTTGAACCTGATTAATTCCTGCAGGCAGCGCTGGAGTTCGCTGGAAACAACCCAAGAGAGTTACGGCTTCAGAATTAATGGTTAGACATAAACGCATATAACAACGGTGAATATAAACCTTGGGCATCTACGAGTCTATTCGCGTATAAGAGAAAACATAAAAAGACAAATAAGTGTCTCATTGTGTTGCTTTCACGGCTTTCGCTTGTTGCACGAACACCCTGGTGGAGTGGAAAATTTTCTTTTGAGAAATTTCTTCCCCAACAAGTTTTCAATTCATTTTTTATTTTTGATAAACCCAGAATAAATGATGCTTAGTTCTCTGATCAACAGAGTTTCGATTCGTATCTGTTCAACACAACAAACAAATGAAATGGACAGAAAGCAACAAAACGAAAACGACCAAAAACCGAATATTAAGAGATATGTGACTGCTGCCAGACAATGCCGGAGGAGCAGATGTGCGTGAGGTTGTTGCTATTGCGTTTATTGTCGTTGTCGTCGTTGTGGTTGTAACGCTGGCTATCAAAGGTGTTGGAGAATTATTGGGAGCGACTGTGATTATTCCAGTAGGAGGAATCGCCGTCATTCGCGCTACAGTCACTATTGTACTTAGAGCCATTTGAGCTGGAGCTACGCTTTGACTGCTTCCGGAAAGTTGTCGAATTTGATTCCCAAATGTCGTTAGGGTTTGGACGAGTGGAGCGGCTGCGGGATCTTTCGCAAATATATCGCTTAATGACTGAATATCCGTAACTGTCGTTAAGAGATGATGAGTTTAAAGAGTTTGCTGCAGAAATTATCGCTTACGAATTGTTTTCGGGTTGAGATTTCTTTGACCTGCGTCACCCGTGAATTTTCTCCAGAGTCCTTTCACGTTTGCATCAGATTTCTGTTAAAAGCGGTGTGATTATTGGATTTATACAACTGATGCTGAACTTACCAGAGTGGTGCTAACGGAATCCCAAGCGTTTTTTACAGAGTTTAAAGTGGAGTTTAAATTTTCGTCGTTTGTTATCGTGTCGTTCTTTTGCGCAATAGAAAGTGACAAATATGCGATAAATAAAAGAGCAGATATGAAGTTTCGGGAATACATTGGGGATATTAAATTATTTCAGAGGAAGGTTTTTTGCGTTGATTTGTTTTAAGAAATAAAAAGGTCGTGATACAAGACGCGGGCGCGTTTTGTGTGTTTTTTACATGTACGCGTTTGAAAACATGTCATTTATTTGACCGCTTTGCAAAGTACGCTTTGACCTGGTAGAAGTAAATGGAATAATTAGCTTGATTGCATATTTGAAAGAGCGTTAAGAATAAAAACTAACCTGATCACCACCAAAAACCATACAAATTGTCTGCCATATTCCAAGTCCGATTCGGGGAGTCACACCTCTTTTGAATTCTTTTAATATTAATTATGATGTACGGCACTTTTTCTTACCTGTAAAATCCCTTGATCCCATTATTTTTGTAAATCCAACCCGCCGCAGCTGAGATTGTCATCTTTTCAGGTCGTCCAGCAGTTTTCACCTGACTCTGCATTTCGACACGAATAACTTCAATTGGTTGATTCCAGCAGCTCAGAGCTCCAGCAATCGAAGATGCGATGATTTTTTGCTGAAATAAGATTTGGTGTTTCTTAATTTATGACACTTGCGTATGAAGTCCTTACAAGTGGCCCAAGATCTTTAGATTTTGCCTCTGTTGAGCTTCCAAATGAAAAATTTCGAATTCCGTCTTCAGCAACTCGTGCGAGTCCAAATCTCGATCCCCAATTTGTGCATTGCCGAATTGCAACAGCGTTTACACCCTTTTGTGAATGGTAAGTTAGTGAACAGAAGTGACAGCATTTCAAACTAAATATGCTCGTAATACCTTGTTTATTCCCACAATTCCTTCTTTCTTAAAGATCTCTCGCGCAACTTGAATGGTCGATTTCGAAGAACTTCCTCCAGCTTCTTTATGTCTTGTAACTTCAACTGTCCTGATCAACAACATTTAAGCTTTCAGTACGATAAACTATAAATTTAATCCATTCTACTTCATAAATGTGCAAAATCCCATTGTTGTGTACGCCTGAGAAGTGTAATAGGTTTTAAGCTCATTTTTTTTACGAAAATTTCAGAGTTCACACATAAAAATACCTGGCAGACACCACCACCCATTCCACCAACAACGCCCGCAATCGCAGGAGAGTAACCCGCATACAACATTCCATACTCCATCTCCGAGGCCGCAAACAACAAAACTGCACCTTTAGTCCCTGCTTCAATCCATGCCCACGGAATAAGCCCTTGATAAAACCCAAAGAATCCTCCACGCTGCCAGATCTTTTGGATGGAAGCTGGCATGGTATCCCCTCGATTTGCTTAATAACGAATTATGAATTTTGATAAGAAAAGGAAATAGTTTAGGAAGATCTAACCTGCCATGTGTGTTTTTATTACTTCGAAGGGTTGTCCGAGTGTTGATGTTTCGAATCTATTGGAAGATTGTTATTTCGCGAGTGGAGGGAAATGTAAAAGCTTAAATTCTGTAACAATAAATTCACACAGAACTTACATGTTTAAACCTGCACCAAGCAAGAGATTAAAAGGAGTAACCGCTTTTTTCTTTACAGTAGGATTCGAAGGATTTCCCATGTTTCTTTTTAAGGAGTGAATTTTGACGGGAACGCGACAATAATGAATGGCCAGGAGTTTGTGTCCAACATTTCCTTTTTCGTGGAAATCAGCTTTCGTGGGGCTCGGAATAAAATAAAAAAATTCACAGAACTCGGAATAACTCGCCTATTACGCAAAACTATAAATATCTGAAAATTCCCTCATTGAAACTATCAAATAAAAAAAATGGAAGCGTCGAATCAATCTTGGGAGCCAAAGGCGTACCTGAAACACGCACACTTCGTTCCCGCCATGACCTCCGCTGTTGTGACTTTGCTTGCACCTACACCCGGCGAGCGAATTTTGGACTTAGGTTGCGGCGACGGTTCTCTCACTAAAAATATCGCGCAAAACGTTCTCGACAACGGCACCATCACCGGACAGCTTGTTGGTGTTGACGGAAGCAAAGAAATGATTGAAACTTGCGCAAACACGTTTATGGATCTTAACCCTGACTGGGTTTTCAATGGGAAACTTATCGCGGAAGTTGGTGATGGCCAGAAATTGGGCGAAAGTAAATGGAACGGTGCGGACTTTGATGCCGTTTTCACGAACGCAGCTTTACATTGGATGAGTCAGGATCCGAATGCGGTCGTACGAGGTGTATCCTCTGTGTTGAAGAAAGGAGGAAGATTCGTTGGCGAGATGGGAGGACATTTGAATGTGCTGAGCGTCCATTCCTACCTATTCAATGCATTCAGGCATCGAGGCATTCCTGTGCGATCTCCGTGGTACTTCCCAACGTAAGCTACAATCATACTTACATTTCGTCGTTCCCAAGCTCACCCTTTTTTTTTTGTAGAATCGAAGAATATTCAGAGCTTTTGACACAAAACGGTTTCAAAATCGAACATATTGAGCTGCAACCACGAAGAACACCTTTACCAACAGATGTCGGCGGATGGATCAACACCTTTGGAGCGCCCTTCAAAGCATCGATCTCAAACGTTGCCAACCGCGAAAAAATCTGGCAAGAAATCTGCACTGAAGTCATTGAAGACCTACGACCATTTTTATGTGATTCGAAGGGGAATTGGTTCCTTGATTACGTTCGGTTAAGATTTAAAGCCATAAAAGAGTAAGTAATTGGAGGAAATGTCGGTTGAATGTGATGCGATTATATTATTGTACAATTGTGTTGACAACTTTCATGAATTTTTTCGAATTTGATATTTTTGATGTCTCAATATCTAGTTTTAGCATAAGTTTAATAAAATCCTCTCACATTGAAATAAAGAAATCACAAACCGAAAAATGGGTTGGATGTCAGATCAACAAATGCGTAATGGATCTTGCGAAACAACTATCAGCGAGAAGAACGTATCAGTATAAACTTTTCATTTGAAAGAGGGTGTGCTTACATTTTTCAAATCATTATCCTTGATTGCAACATCTTGACTTCCAACGATGAGAATAATCTGTTAGAATAATCATCAAGATCTCCCTGCATGAATGACACTAATAACAAGAACCTTAATTCGTGTATTTGTAACATATCCATAAACAGCCAAGTCTTCCATCGAATACAATAAACCTAAGTACAGATCGCTGTGTCGAACTCCAGTATTCACTGCGCAAAAACACTTTAATCCAAGCAATTCTTTCAAGATATTAATAAACCATTTACATCGCTCTTCAATGACATCGCACGACGTATGCGCTAGATACTGAAATTTTAAATCTTGTGTTGAACCTCCAGTGTTCCTAATTAGCAGAGGATTGTTCTGCAAAAGAAGCAATAAACTTGATATTAATAACAGAATTTATTTTAAAAATACCGCTTTTCCTATAATTGCCAGGCACTTGATGGGAGGAATAGACATTTGTAATGAAATTTAAATGGAGATAATTTGACGAATAGAATAAAAGAATGGACGAATACACACCGGTAAAATCACCCAACGCCACAGAGCCTACTGCGGACGTAGCAGAAGCAGTTGAAATGCCGCAAGTTGAACCTAATGAGACCATTGCGAATCATACGGAATCGCATACCGAAGAGAGTACTACTTTGGTTGCAGTCGATTCTATGCAGATTGATACAGATGCTATAAAAGACACGAGCGTCACCGAAGATACACTGATGGCTGATTCCGAACTAAAGCCTTCAACAAATTCAATGGATGATTCGATTCCTACCGACACTCCAATCGCGCAAGTCACGCAGCCACCAACCGAAGACGTACCAAATGAAGTAAATGTGTCGATCTCAGAGCCGAAGCAAGAGACGCTCAGATCCACTCCTAGAGTAAAACATGTGAACAAGAAACTTGTAAGTTTGCAGATCTAAAGTACTTTAACGATTGTAATTTTACTTTTAGCTTGCGGAATCTCAAAGTGGTCAATCGCAAGAGCAAAATCTTGTATACGGACAAACGTGTTATTGTGGAGAACTCAAAGAATCGTAAGCAAAAAACGATATCAAAAATTAAACAAAGTAAACGATGTTTAATGGATCACTGTTTTAGGAAAGGAAAACCGAATTTAACTTGTTACAATTGCGGAAAGACTTTTCATCAAGGTTTTTTTTTGCTATTTTCTCATATTTACCCTAACGTCGTTATCAATTTATTTGATTAGTCTGTATTGAATATATCACCAAGTGGAAGTACGAGACGTTTGTTGGAGATGATTTTTATTTATTTATCTGTAAAAAATGTTCTCCGGATGGAGAAATAGTGAAGCGATTGTCTCTATCATGGTAAGCTTATACCGAGCACATTTTTCTGTAATGATACTTAAATGCTAGCGTTTAGGAACGATGTTGTCCACCTTACACTGTATGTCTTATCGTCCACTAATACTCCCAGAAACGTATCAAAAGACGGCATAAAGTTTTACCACGTTAAGAAAGATATCTGCGAGTTTATCGATACTCACTGGAAACAATTTTGGATAAAATCACGGACCGCAACGTGGCAGAATAGTGTTGCGGGATGTTTATCGGTTGGAGATCGATTTATTTCGGGCAATGATTTGTTTGAAGAGCAAGGTGAGCAGTGTTTGACAATTATTTTTTTTTATTGTCTTCATCGTTTTTTTTTTGTTTTTTTTTTATTTTTTAATTAGGATTATGGTCGTTGGAAACACTTGTTTTACCCTCAACGTGTACTAATTTGAAACGACCCAAGAATCCTCCATTTTTGGTTGAACCGGACGGTACACTCAAAGAAGATCCGACAGTGGTTCCTGCGCTAAAGAAAAGAAGGACGAATATTGACTCTGACAGCGAGTCAACTAGTTCAGGACCTGTAAGTGTCTCTGTTTAATCAATCACTAGCACATTTTAATAATGTTAATTTTGTAGAAAACCAAACGAACGAAACAACAAATTCAATATGAGGAAACTGAATACGATTACATGGCTCGGCGAAAACGCACAAAGAAGAAGAAAATTGATGATGATCCAGTTGACCCCGCTACTGCAATCACGATGTATTTTGATATTGATAATCCGATGGAACATGTGACGATCAGTACACATCCTACGCATTCAGCACCGCAGATGAAGATTATTGATGAGGGTTTTACGGCGTATACTGATAAAGTACGGATATTCGATTTTAGTGTTTAAAGCCTGCTGAACTGAATTTTTTCTTTTTTTCGGTAGGGCTATCGTATGGCGAAAGCTTCTCATGGAGTCTGGGAAGGAAACTGGTATTGTGAGATTAAGATCAATCAACCTCGCACTCAACATGGAAATCTAAGGTTTATTGGATCCATTTTAAAGTTTTTGCGGCTTGATTGATTTTGAATTGATACTATTTTAGAATTGGATGGTCGCAAATTAGCGGTGATTTACAGGCACCATGCGGATATGATTGTTTTAGTTATGCTTATCGAGCTTCACCTGGGACTTTGTTCCACAACGCAAGAGTTCCTCAAACGGAAGATGATTTCTCGGCGGGATATGGTTAGTGGAACAGTTAAATTAATTGAGACTTAATCGTTTATCTTGATTTACTTTTGAAGGGGCGGGAGATATTGCTGGGCTTTGTATAAAACTTCCGAGTGATCCATCTAAATTATCGCTGCTGTTTCGAAGGTTATGGGATCCCATGGATTTGTATGAACCTGTGCGAGTAAATCCGATGAAGATGTTGGAGGGTAGTGAGATAAGTTTTTACAAAAACGGAGCGAAGATTGGTGCTGCTTTCCGTGATTTGAATATCGGTAGACATGACCCGCTATATTTTTTGATTTATTGTGATTTACCATTTATGATATCAGGTAAATATTACCCTGCGATATCTTCATACATGGGGGGTTGTGCGACGATTAATTTCGGCCCTGAATTTGCGTATGCGCCGCCAGAAGGATTCCGACCCTATTGTGAAGTTGAAACGTTACCAACGTGGGAATCACTGGTTGAACAAGAACAGAAGTTGGAACAACAGAAGTTATCTGCTATGAAATCAGCCGTCAATGGATTAAGATCAGAGATAAATTTACGCGATTCTTCACCATACAGGGTAGAAGATTATGATGATGATGAGTTCTAAAGATGGTCTTGTGAAAGATGATCACGCTTTTTTTGAGAAAATCACGAGCATGGTGGCTTGAAGAAGAGAATCATATTCTAGAGAGTTAAATTAAAACAATTTTAATCAAAAGCATGTGATTTAAAAGGGACGAGCGTTCTTTGTGTGTAGTTCTATTTTTAAACCAAAAAATGATTGGGAAAATTTTATCGTCACCTGAAACAAATTTATCGTTTGTTACACAATTCCGACT
>JADGJK010000055.1:0-79120 GCA_027600645.1 Nowakowskiella sp. JEL0407
TCTTTTTATCGTTTTTAAAAATATTTTTTGTTGCACCAAAAAAATATAACCCTTTACGCAATTTCAACTTGCCCCTTTTAATTTAATTCCCCCCCCCCCTTCTTTAAGAAGCTTTATATCACACGTGTTAATCTATACCTGTGATAAAAGTGTAAATCGCGGTTAATAAAAGTTGATCAAAAGCAGAATTTGGTTAATTGCAAAAAATTTTGAGGATCGACAATACTTAAATCATCAAACTGCATAAAATCAAACGAAAAACTTATATATAAACCTGACCACTTTGCTTACGCGCATACGGGTATCAAAAGCGAATCTGTCAAAAGTCGTTTACTTCCATGTCGGGTACATCAACGAACTTTGAATTTGAGCACGACGAAGGAGTAACCGTTCTTGCCGATTTATGCCCTATATGCTGCTCCGCACTTGCCATCAACAAACTCCCGTCTTCGGAATTATCGCATAGCTCTACAAATTATAGACAAGCGAACCAATCTGCGAGAAACATTGCTGTTATAAATCCCTGCGGTCATCTTTACCACTCCACTTGCATCAAAGAATGGTTTCGAAAGAAACGTGAGTGTCCGCAGTGTCGGGAACGGCAACAGAGTCTAATTACGCTTCCCTACGAGTTTACCCACGTCGAGGGTTCGAACAATTTGATTTCTAATGGACTAAGGGAAGGAAAACTGAAGGTTTGAGGGTTTTTTGTTTTTCAATGTTATGCAATAGACTTACCATCGCCGCAGAACGAAATAGTATCATACCAACAGCAGCTACAATCATACCAAAGCGAGATAGACAGATTGAGAGTAATTACAATATTTATTAGATCTCTGAAGGATGACTTTATTCTTGAATTTAAAAAAAAAGCAAGCAGAACAGCAACACTTTAATTTTCAAACGACACAGCATAATGAGAAACTTCGACTGTTTGCGAACATACAGATACTCAGCATGCAGCTCTCAGAGGCAAATACGAGACTTGAAAAAGCTAAAGAGGAAACGGCGGCAGCAAAAAAGGATCTTGAAAAACAACGTCAGATGTATGAGACGATGATTACCCAGAAAACACAAGAAGCCAATCGTCTGATCGAGTATCAAAAGAGTCTTCAGAAGACGTAAGTATCTTCGAGTTAGGAATAATTTATTTTTTGATTTTGATCGGTGAATTGTAGGCAGATCAAAGTGAAGCTGCCGGAAGCGCAAATTGCAAAAACAACAAATCCATTTTTACCAGCCGCCACCCCTCTTACTAAATCTGTTAATCCATTATTACCTGCTACCCTTGCTAAACCTGTTAAACCAACTCAAGTTAAGCCGCTAACTTTAAATACTACTCAAGTGGAATCGAACACCATAGGCGCCAAAATTGTCGACCGACTCATAGCGAGCAGTCAAATCGCAAGCAACACCAGTCAAAATAGTAATAGCGCCACAAGTGTAAATAGTACAAGCGCGAGTCGTAACGGAAAAGCGTCCTCTGAAAAGATTTTGGGTGATGATTTCGGATTGTTTGTTCCACCAAAAACCTCAAGAAGCTTGAAACTGTCATCAATGAGGATAAGTAAGTGCTGATCCCGTTTTTCTTTTAATTTTATGATTAAATATATGACACAGAACCGGGTGATGGAATGGGATCGACATTACGAGCGGCAGTGCTTCCGTTGAAGAAACCGGGGATCACACAACGTCCGCTGTCATTAGCGACGATGCAATCTAAACCTTACGATAGAAAAATCGGAGGAGTTAAGCAGGGAATAATAAGCAAACTGAAACAGAATGTGAATTAAGAATGAATATAGTGATTTGTATTTATCAAAATACTGGGTGGAGTGGGGGAATAGTTGACACGGTTGACTTTTTTTTTTCAGCAACCAAAAATGGCCCCCGTTTATCATCGCCCAGAGAATGCGCTTAAGCGTGCCGAAGGTTTTCTTTTTATCAGTATTATGCTAAATCTTCTCTAACTCTTTATCGCAATTCCCGCTTCCGAAAATTATCATAAATTCCCACCAGAACTCTGCGCTGTCGGCCAGCAACCAGTCGCCCTTCAGCTTTTGTTGGAGATCATTTTAGCGAAACGCTCAAGGTCTACTCCAATAACTACCCTTCAGCCAATTATTTTGAAGTTTGTCGATCTTTGTGTTGACCTCCGAAAGTCGAAAGCGGTGAAAGAAGGTTTACATCAGTACAAAAATATTTCGCAAAATATTACAGTTTCCAGCATTGAGGTTCACATAAGATTCTCTCGTTTACATTTCAATTTCTAAATTTAAATTTTATTCAATTTTGATTTCAAGTTGGTTATTAAACGATTTATCGACCAAGCGGATTTGAAAGTCACTGAAGCGCAGGCAAAAGCAGACAAAATTTCTGCTCATGACATTGAAGATCTTGAAGCGACTGAAACTCCAGAGTCTGTCATGATGAGTACCGTTTCCGGTGAAGACAACAAAGATCGAACCGATCGTGAGGTCGTCACTCCATGGCTCAGATTTTTGTGGGAAGCTTATCGTACTGCTTTGGATATTTTGAGAAACAATGCCCGTCTTGAATTGCTGTATCAGGTATATTCAATTTGTTGTTTTTTTTATATTGGCTCACATATTAATGTGCCATCCAAGACTGTTGCCAACAGAGCCTTCGAGTTTTGTGTCAAGTACAGTCGCAAAACGGAATTTCGCCGACTTTGTGATGTTTTGAGACAGCACCTTAATTCTGCGGCGAAGAACACTCACGCAAACTACGCTCTGAATCTCAACGATCCCGATACGCTTCAACGTCACCTAGATACTCGATTTGTTCAACTTAACGTCGCTGACCAGCTGGAACTATGGCAGGAAGCATTCAGATCAATCGAAGACATTTACAATCTTCTTGCGACTACGAAAAAAGCCCCCAAAGCTCACATGATGGCCAATTACTACGAGAAGCTTGCCAAAATTTTTGCGGTTGGAGAAAATTATCTGTTCCATGCTGCTGCATGGAACAAATACTATTCCAACATGAGAAGTAACAAAAACTTGACCGACGAGGAACACCAACAGTAAGCAACGGCATTATAGCTGAATTTTCCGATTTTATTTTTTGAAATTTTAGAATGGCATCGAAAGTTTTGATTTCTGCGCTCGCCATCCCCATCATCACAACGTCGAAAGCTCGTGGATTCATGGAAAATGACGAAGCTAAATCGAAAACTTTGCGTCTTTCTCATTTGTTGCGAGTACAACGTGCACCCACTCGAGAAGTTCTTTTAAGAGAGGCTGTAAGCATTACGAACGTTCATTTTCAACAAAATATTAACATTTTCTTTAGTTGAATAAAAATATTATCAGCCGGGTAAACCCTGAGTTGAGAGAGCTCTACAACATTCTCGAAGTTCAATTCCACCCACTCTCAATTTGTCAGAAGATTGAGCCAATCATGAAAACCCTCTCTGACACGCCGGAGCTTGAGAAATACGTTAAACCGCTGCACCAAGTAGTTTTCACTCGATTGCTTCAACAACTCTCACAAGTATACA
This sequence comes from Nowakowskiella sp. JEL0407, assembly GCA_027600645.1. Classification (NCBI taxonomy): domain Eukaryota; kingdom Fungi; phylum Chytridiomycota; class Chytridiomycetes; order Cladochytriales; family Nowakowskiellaceae; genus Nowakowskiella; species Nowakowskiella sp. JEL0407. Next base: position 3,527 of record JADGJK010000055.1, read on the forward strand.
CGACGATTCGAATCGACGCAGTCGTCAAGTTGGCCGCATTCCCCGCTCCACACGGTTACGATGCGCACACGATTGAAAAATTCATCATGGCGGGTTGTAAGAAAGGTGAATTATCAATTCGAGTGAATCACCAAACGCAGACGCTGACATTCGAAAACGACGCTTTCGCTGCTTCTAAGGGTACAATCTCAGCCGGACCGCGATTGCAAAGTTTACCTTCTGAACAGATGCGTTTGCAACTCACACGATTGGCCAAGAGATTGGACACTGCTGTGTCTTTGATTGATCCAACTATTGCCCAGAAGAGAAAGGAAGCGAAGGAAGCGGCGGTCTTGGACGCAATGAACTCGCTTAAAGAGGAGTACAAGAAGAACACTATCAGACGTTTGCTTATCGAAAAGAAGAAGGAAATGAAGGAAAACGAACAGCTGCAAAAGGTAAAGAATGCAGAGGGTTATTTTTTGAGATGTTGAGGTTTAATATTTCATTTTCGTAGGAACGAGAAGCAGAAGCCAATAAGAAACTCCGAGAAAAAGAAGAGATGGATGCCGAGAAAATACGATTGAGAGAAGTCGAGATTCGAAGAGAAGCGGAACGTAGAGAAGAGATGATTAAAAAACAAAAGGAAAAAGATCGAGAAGAATTGCTGAAGACCTTGCAACCCGAGAAGATTAAAGAAGTGCGTTAGTCTCACTAAACTTGAGTTGAATGCTGATTAAATTATTTTTAGGATATCGAAAACTTGGACAACAACGGTCTGCTTAAAATAAAAGCAGAACAGCTTCAGCAGGAAAAGCGCGAGCAAGCACAGAAAATAAAGACCTTGGTCAAACGACTTGACCATCAAGAGCGTGCTTTCCGATTAGAAGAGATTCCTTTATTGCAAAAGGATTACGAAGCCCAGCAAAAACTTGATCGAGGTGTGCATGCGGTTTCAACCCGAATGAAGTTAGATACGGCGAAAGCGAAGCATGCAGAGTCGATGGAATTGAAGGCACGAATGTTACGAATGACAGAGGATGCTACTGATTTACAAAAACAATTGCAAGCAAAACGGGATGAAGAGAATAAAGCGGTTATTGAAGCGGTTAAGGCGAAGATTGAACAAGAGAAGCTTAAGCGTGTACGTGAAATCATTAACAGCAAGATCGCTGCGAAGGAAAGACGGGAAGCAGAGGAACGCGAGAGGAGGAGAAAGGAAGCGGAAGAAGAGCTAAAAGCTGCAGGTTAGTTGGATTTAATTTGTAATGTTTCTGATGATAGATTTGTATTGATCTTATATTTTAGCACGAGAAGAGGAAGCGCGACAAAAAGCCATTAAGGAAGCCAAGGAAAGAGAAGAATACTTGCTTCAAAAGAAGAAACTCGACGAACAGGCGGAAATACAACGTGAACGAGAGCGGCTTGCGGAGGAGAAGCTTCGAAAATCATCGACACCTGATACCAACAAACCTGATGCTTGGAGGAAAGAAGCACCGAAACCAACGGACACAAAGTGAGCTATTTTTTTCATTTGTATTTCGGATAAATTTTAATGCAATTGATTGCTAGGCCCGCGACGTATGTTGCACCAAGAGGAGGCAGGACGAGAATTGCGGAGAGGAGTGACCGACGGGAAGATTCGTCGTCTAGTGCATGGGAAAAACGTAACCTCCCTCCATCAAACAATGACTCGAAAAAGGAGGAAGTCAAGAAGGAAGAAGCACCCAAGACCAAGTACGTTCCCCCGGCAAGAAGAAATCAACAATCATCCTCTAGCGGCGATGACGGTTGGCAGCAAACAAAAAAACGTTTCTAAAAAATTTCTTTTTAAAAAAAAAACAACTATCATATTGGGGTTGGAATTGCATTTTTTTCTGTTTGTTGTATCGGTTTACTTTTTTTGTTTCCTTAAACCCTATTACAAAAGGGATATTAATTTGTTTTTGGGTCAATTGATTTTTTTGTTGGAAATAAATTGATGGAGGGAATTATTTTAAAAAAGTAAAAATATATTGAATGTCGCTTTTAAATATGAATGTCCGATCCACCTTTTTGAAGAACGCGTGCCCAATCATCTGGAAAAAGAAAAAAATAATTATGCCTACAAACACAGGAGGATTAGGACAAAAGGATACAGAGTCTGTGGATGGAGAACCAGTCAGTTCGTTCCAGTCTTACACTGCGGAGGGGGATAACCTTGCCAAACAAGGGGATTATCAGAAAGCGATTGAAGCATACACAAAGGTAAGAAAGAGATCATCAGAAATCAAAAAATATGGGTTTCATTCAAACGAATATCTAAAAAACCAGGCATTAACACTTCGACCAATGCAAAAAAACTGTCTTGTTTCTCGATCAAAATGCCATCTCTTGCTCGGCGACACAAAATCCGCGCTCGCAGACGCCGAAGCATCACTACAACAACAAGGAAGCGATGGTATAAATGGAGAAATTATCCCCAACACCGCCAACAACCCTACATCAACTACATCCGCAACAGCGGCGACGACAATATCAGATAACAGTTCGACAGCGGGGAAATTTTTCTTTTTCAAGGGAATATACCAAAAAGCTGAAGCATTATACGCTCAAGGAGATTTTGAAATGGCATTGGTGTATTATCACCGAGGAAATAAACTGCGACCGGAATTGGATGAGTTTCGGTTAGGCATACAGAAATCTCGGGAGGCGATAGATAATAGTATTGGAAGTATGTTTAAATAGTTTCTTATTATTCATTGTTTTGTTTTTATTTTAATTGTTTTTTTTTTTGGGAATATCTCTGTTTTTTTTTTGCAAATAGATCCAAAAGATTATAAATTTAATACACCGACGTTTACTTCAACCACAAAATCCAATAAATCAAAAACTCCGGGAACTAGTAAACAAAATCAACACACCGGAAACCCATTGATATCAGTACCGATCATAACCAACGTTCCGACTTCGTCACAACAACAATCATCACAAATGAAGAATACTTCAGGTAATAATACTACGAATTCAGCCGGGATGGTTGTTGCTTCTGGTACGAGCGCAGCGGTTGGATCTAGTGGTGTTGGTGGAGTACGCAAATCCAGTGTAAAAAATGTGAAAATGGTGAAAGAGTTATTGGGAGAAATTTACTGCGATAAAGAATATTTAGATGATTTATTATTCGATAAAGGTAAACTTGAAACCATCTTTTTTTTTTTAAAAAAAACTCATTTTATTCATTTTTGAAAAATTGAGTAAAGATTTCAAAACCAATCCAAATTCCGAAATCGAAACAATTGTATCTGACGCTTTGAAATATTTGGATACACGAACCGAGTTTTGGAGACAGCAGAAGCCTATTTATGCCAGGAAGAAAGAACAGGTCAAATTGCAAGCTAAAGTTTCGTTGGCTGCGAAAAATCGGAATATGAAAAAGACTAAAAATAACGTTGGTGAAGAAAACGTTGAAGAGCAGAGCAAACATGCTGAAAGGTAAAAACTGGAAACAAAATTGAAACTTATAAATAGTAAAAATTTTATTATATACTTTTTTTCATGGTGAAAATTTTGGAAAGTGCAAAGAAAATGTTTCGGATCGGGTTGAATAAAATTAATCAAGGTAAATTTCTTTCGGTAACATTTTTTTTTTTTAAATATCATCATGGAAAAAAAAAATCAGCGATTACGAAGAAGGATTTTGAAACCGCACTAAAGCTGTCTCAAAACTTGCTTCCTAAATTACTAAACCCCGTTCTGCAACCGTTTATTCCGGATCAATTGGCTGAACTATATTTGAAACTTGGTGATATTTACGGTGAATTATTACACTTTAATTTGGCACTACAAAACTTCAAGAAAGGTCTCCATTCGATTTACCCGTTTTTCTTTTCTTTTTTTTTTTCTTATTCGCTGCTTTATTTACGGGATATTTAAAGGTTTATCGACACTTCAATCCAAATCATCAAGTTCAACAAGCTCTTCTCCACCTCCCACAATTCTTCTCCGTTCTCTGACAACGCAAACCGCAAAGACTCTTGTAAAACTATGTAAATACAACGACGCAATACCGCTTTTCCAAAAATTATTGCACACGAATAATAACGCGGGATCATCGACCGTCCACAACTTTATCGAAAAAGCCTGGTTGTATCATGATATTGGACGCTGTTACTTGGAATTGGATGATTTGGATGTATCGTCAGAGTACGGCGAGAAATGTTTAAAGGCAGCCAAAGATGCTGGTGATGATAAATGGAGGTTAAGAGGATTTGTTTTACTTGGGCAGTGTTATGGTAAAAAAAAAATCGATGATATGGTTTTCTGTGGTTCTAATTTTTTCTGGAAAATAGCACGAATGGGGATTTATCAGGATGCGATAAACAACTATGAATCGGCGGTGGAAATTGCAAAAAAGATTACTGATACAAAAGCTATTGACGCTATAAATCGGATTTTGGTTGATTTAAAGAAACAATCTACTCGAGGGCGTGGCATAAATGAAATTTAGAGATGATTTTTCTTTTATAAAGATAAGAAAATATATATATATATATAAAGAGTCTTGCAGCGTCTTTTTAAATATAAGAACAACAACGAACTTTCTCGAAATTTCCACTGTCCCCACACCCTTGGTTTCCAAAGCATCTTAATATTTATACTACAATGCAAAAGTTAATAACATGCCATAGAGAAAAAATGAATCTAGTTCTACATACCTTTGTGGAATAATCTTTCGGACTAACCACCAGACCTTTTCCTTTTCGAGCCCCTCGATACACCGTCTCCACAATATCAATCATTTCTTGCTTATCTTCTAACGCCCAATTGATTTTATTGTTGTCTCCGGTTCCCAAGTCAATCATAATATGCTTGTTCCTGTAAAAAAACTGCGCACCAAAATTAGTGTAGTGCTGACAAAACAGAGTTTCCTGTTCATACCATAACGGTACAGGGATCGTAAATCTCGTACATCTTATTAAAGTCGGGCACCTGGGTGATGTCGCAGACGTAGATGACGGCAAAATTCTTAACTTTTTCAGCGATAGCGTACAGGACCTCGTCCATACGCATGCACGTGGAATCCCAGTCGTGGCCGAAGCGGATGATGACGACGCGCTCTTCCTCGTTGAGGATGGCCTGGTCCACGTGCCAGCCAGAAGGGAGGTGCGGCAGGAAGTACGCCATTTATTACTACAGTGTCACAAGCATAGCCGCTCGGATCTGATACAAAAACCGGCCCATTCGCTGCGTGCGTGCAAACGACTGGCTCAGGCCGCTGCTACTCACGATGTTCTCCAGGCGCTGCTGCTTGCTGCGCTCGCGGTACATCAAATGCAACCACATCACGAGTTCCGGCTGGTACAGATCGCGCACTTTCTCTGCATCCCAGATTTAATTACCCAATCTTTCAACTATAGACTCTTTTACCTTGCTCTTCTGTTTCTTCAATCTCAAATCCCGCCATAATCATACTGTAGAATCGTGTCTCCATCGCCTCTTGATCCTGCTTCTCTCCTCGCTTCCATCTCTCATATTCCGCAATACATCTCACCAGATTCTCATACGTTGCATACTCTCGCACCCCATACACTATCTCTCGCATTCGTGGATCTCGAACATTCTCGTCGTCTGATGCAAGTGCCCTCCATTCGCGGCTAATCATATCCTTGGGCAGTTTCTCTACTGCGGCTGCTGCTGAATGTACTCGACCTTGCACTTTAGAAAAGTTAGCATTACCCGAACAGAAAAAAAAACCCCCAATGCAATTGATTACCCAAAAGCCTTCTCAACAACAAGTTCGCCATCTTCAAAGTATCAACATATTGCTCCTTTTCAAACATCACCCACTCCATTCCATTAATCATCTCCATGTCTGTATCATCGACCTTTTCCTTCACACTGCTTATCTTTACTTCATTTATTCGCATCAATCCTGAATCCACAATGCCGTTCCCATTCTGTCGTTTTTTTCCTTTTTTATTATCTGGATATTCCGGGAGCGGTTCTTGCAATATTCCCCTTTCAAAGATAGCTTCGACCGTTCGGCGTGAGATGGCATGAACATCCAATCCCTGGTTTCGCGCTTGCAATAAATACTCGTATCGAACCTTGTTTGATTCGTTGATATCTACTTGATTGCTCAGATTTTCACTTTAAAAATACATGGAAAAAAATCCTTACTCGACAAAAATTGGGCATACGTTTCCGTTTGCAGATCGACTGGAAGATGCATCGTATAAATCGCCACCAGTTGATACTATTCAAATCGAGTCAGTTTAATTACACTACATCCAGACTAACGATTACCTTTTTAGCTGCTATTAGTAAATCAATGTATGTTTTAATCAAATAATCAAGATTATATTGCGCAATAGGATATCCTCCAATCTTTAACGACAATCCAAAGTGAACTATGAATCGTAGAATATGAGGGAAGTTTGGAATCCTTTCGATCGAAATTAGTTATCACATTTTGCAACTAAAACGAGAATTGTCCTGTGCTACCTTTCCACCTTCTCGCCAGAATTTCCTTTCTCAATCAACTTTCCTAATCCGTAAAACAGTGTATCTACTTGGTTAAGTATAATCCGGGCTTGAATAGAATGGAATGGCAATAACGCAGAATTCCTATAGTGTATCATCAGCGTTTTTGCAGCAGGGAATTACTTGATTGTCTAATTAAAAACTCACTTCAGTTCGGTAATCGGAGAAAGCACTAGTTGATCAAAAACATCTGCCGGGTTTAGGTTATATACAGGGACTTCCAAATCCAATACTTCATGTGCTTCATGTCGATGATCCACCATTGCCAACCTCTGATAATGAATACGTCAAAAATACTTTAAATTAACTGTCTTGCAAAATTACCTTGTTCAATTCACGCTCCAGCAACGCAGAAAAATGAACCCAAACGTGATCTTCCCATGTCTCACATACCGGTAATGCCTGAATCAAGCAAGATACAGACTTTCAAACGCTTAAATTCAAAAATAAGATTATCGCTTACATTCTCTACATCACCCGCCAAAATGGCATAAAGTGCTCTCTCATACATATCACCGGCGTCTTGTTTCGCAATCTCATAACACACTGCTCTCCACACATCACGATTCGGGTTTCCAGAATTTCTCGCTTCATCCTCAGTATCAAGATCAATCGAATACTCCCCACCGTTAATACTAGCAGCTTTCCAATGTTGTTGCGATTTTACACACAAATCAATCGCCGCTTGTTTATTTCCACATCGAATATACTCAAAAATCGCCTTATTCAAATGCGTTTCGTGTGTCTACACCCCCATAATATTCACTTAGTCTTTTGATACAAAACTAAATAAATTTATAAATTTTACCAAATCCGCACCATCAAGACCCTTCTTTTCACGAACACAAGAATCCGGATCTACACTATCAACAATATTATACCCACCACGTTTCCTCATCGTTGCTTTTCTGAACCCTGCTTGTTGGTCAACTCCATTCCGTTGCGAAACACGACTGCAATTTTGTAACCAGGCTTTAACTACATCCAAATCCACTAACGTTCGATCTGACGCTATTAATGATGACGCGATTGAGCGGTCGGATGTAGGGTTTATTTCTGTCGGTGGGAGTTGAGTTAATCTCGAACTTTAAAACAATTGATTTTTTTTGGTGGTGAGGTACCGAAGATGTAAGTTAGAGAATAAGAAGTATACGGGTTAGTTATCTTAAAGTTATATGATCCACAGAGTAGAAACATACCCCAATAAACTTAAAACTAATTCCCAACAATTCCGTTCCAACGACCAAACCGAAGCCTCAGCATCTTCACCACAACTTTCAAAATACTTCATCTTTTCCTTACAAAATTCCGAAGCCAGAGCGAGCAAACCCTGATCATCCCAAATTGCCGAAAGATTATTACTGTTTGGTGCAAGATTTAGAATGTGGGCGTTGAACAGGGCGGCAAATTCATCGTATGAAGAGTCTAGATAATAATAATCGCCTTGCCATGTGCTTACGCCCGTCACAGATTCTTCGACAGTCATGAACAAGAAAAAAACAAAAGAATGAATTTATTTGTTGACAAATTATTAGCACAGTTCAGGAACACATTCACCGGATCCTCGCGTGAATTGTCCGATCCAACTCTGATCTTGCCCGTCTTTGTATTTCCCCGTGCCCTGCATCTCATTCTCCTCAAATTCCCCTGTGTATGTCGTTCCATCCGCCCAGCGATACGTTCCAACTCCGTGATACTTGTTTGATACAAAGTTTCCCTGCGCAAATATCTCACCCTTTAAAACAACTTTTAATCTCAACTTTTTTAAAAATCACCTCATAGCTTGATCCATTAGGAAACTTGATCATTCCTATATGAAAAAAATGAGGTCTCATTGCAAAAATATTCAGCACAAAAAAACCTTTGCCAAACATTCGATCATTCTCCCAATTTCCGATATACTCTCTTTTCGTAACCGCACACTCATATTTTCCATTCCCGTGTCGAACAATCGTTGCTGTTGGCGCTCCATTTGTCGCTGGATTAGTTTCCTCCGATGCGATTTCTTTATATTCCCCATCTTTCAATTCAATGATGAGTCTTTGAATTTCATAGTAAAAGCCGAGTAATACCGTATTTTGATCCGTCTTTAAAAATAAACACTCCGGATTTCACAACTAGTAGTGTACCTTTATGTTCATATTTTCAATTTCACTCTTTTTCGGTACATAATCAATAACCAACTCACCTGATTCACTCTTCTTTGGTTTCGATTCTAAAAGAAAAATTAGGACAGAATTTGTTGAAGTGATCATAAACCATACCTCTTCCCATCCTTTTAAAAATTTCGATTGATTGGAAATCCGTTACATTTATTGATCAATACGCGTTGATTAAAAATGTATGTAATTTATTTTTTTATTATGCTTCTTTCATCCTCTTATCCAACAAAAAAATGGAGGATGAGAAAGTTGGAAAACAGAAAAAAAAAAAAAGAGCTGTGAATTGAAGGAAAAAAAAAGATAAAGAAAAAGAAATTGACTATCCCCCTAAACCAAATTGATTTTATAGAAAACAAAAGGTGTATACTCTTTATCTCCCAATAAAATTTGTAAATTTTCATCAATGTGTTCATCCGTCTTCCCCGAACTATTCGCCGCACCACCGAGTTTGCTATAGTGCGCAATAAGTGTATCAAAGACTTTCTTATCTTGTCGTGGTTTAGTCTACAAAATATGTCAAAATTTTAAAAGCGGTCAAACCAAAAAACAAAACATAGCCAAAAAACACACCTTAATTAAAATCGGTTGAAAATCTGGCGGTAATCCATATCTCAGTACCGATTCAACATACACTCTCAAAGCTTTTATATGAATCCAACAAGAAAATACTTCACCGAAATTTGTCTTGCAAAGTCGCAAGACCGTAGACTATTTAATTTCAAAATAAAATTTAAACCAGCGAACGTATAAAAATCATTTTCAACAAAATACCCAAAGCTCTTTCTCGCTGGCGTCAGTATCCGCCATTTGTTTCTTCTCTTCCTTCATTCTCGCCTCGTCCCATTTAAAATCACGGACAATGAACCTAGATTTCAAACATGTTATTGTAAATATAACAGATCGCCCCACAAAAACAATACTTCTTTTCTCGACATTTAGTCGTGAATTCATCCACAACTCTTTGGAATAACGTTACAGTAAACAATCCATATTCATCATCTTCCGCAATTTTCCTACAAAAATAAAGGTAACATCGTTTAATCATTTGCAATTGTAGATTCAATGAGAAGATTTTACTGAGAAGATCGAGGAACAATCATTTGCGTCAACGTTTCATATGTTTGGAACCAATCTTTCTCCGCATTTCTAAAATATCGCAGAAAAATTCAAAATACAAAATGATAATAAAATATTAAACCCATGCTTGATACAGAAAAATCAGAATCAAAATTCAAACCTCGGAACAGCAACCAAAACAGTAATCAAATACTCTGAATCCAGAACAAAATATTCTTTCTTTACAACATCATTTAGACTTCGAACCGTCAAGTTCCCACTATGAATCGACCAAAAATCAATATTATCTTCTTACAAAATATTAAAAAATCATTCTACTCACACTTGTTTTCGATGCAAACCCTGTAACTGTCCTCGAACTTGATTATAATTCAACATCTTTTGTTTCATCAACGCATCAATCGAGTTGACTTCTTGCGTAATCACATCCGCTAATTCTCGTAACGATTTATCTGATCTGTATTTCATTGTGTTCCATTGAAATTGACGGAGATATTGATCGATGCTCTCTGTTCATTATTTTTAATTGAATTCGATTATTTTTTTGGGTAAATAAAAGACAACAGGATTGGGAGAAATAAATTAGAATTAGATTAAATTTATTGATATTATCATGAAATTTAGTTTCTTCTTACTGTCGTTCACGGAAAGATTACTCCTCCATTGATCAGTGTCATCACCCAACAAAGTTCGAAGATTGTCCGACAATTTACCCACGATTCCTTCAAAGGTTGCATCTACTTTATTCAAGTCGTCGGAAAGCAATACCAATGAATCCAAAGTGCCAATCTAAACAGTCGTAATGGGTTACATAATTACCAGGAGAGAGACGACAATAAAACCTTAAAATCTGGAAGTGAGAACGGGAATAGCTCTGAATAATCAGCAGACTTTGAAGCAATTTTATCTTTGAGCTTTGCGACGGTGTCTTGTTTCGTGGGATCTGCGGGTGCAGAAATGAACCAGTATTCAGCCATTGGACTCAATTTTTGACGCTCAAGAAACAATCAGAATGTTTATTTAATCAATGTTTTTATGCTGCCTTTTGCTTCGATCTCTTCGATGTTTGCGCTTGGAATCCTTGCTTAATCGCTGCTACTGAACTGGACGAACCGCATGATTCACATTGAACGAAAAACAGTCGATTTTCTTTGGTTAATATCGTATTCGGTGATTTACAAGTTTTGCATGCAACATATTGTGCTAAAGAAGTAATCGTAAGTATAACCTGTGATCAAAATAAATTATGACCTACCGATATATCGTTTCAAGACTGTTTCAATTTGTTTTGATTTAAAGACTCCCTTAATAACTAATCGTTGAGCACCGTCAATAGATCCATGGGTACTTAATTCAGTGTGAAGGAATTGAATGACGTGTTCAGGCGTACGATGCATACTGATGGCAAAATACGAAACAAATTAGAAAACCCACATTTACACCAAGCTTTAATTACCTTTTTGCAACATCTACTACGTTTGCAAACACCGTTTTCCTTGTACCTTCTCGAACAACTTGAGGAGGAACAATCCTAATAACATTACCGCGTGATTCAGATGGCATTTTCGTAAAGATTCGTCCGAGTAACTTTGCAAGAAAATATCAAGATTACAGAAGCAGTAAATAAAAGCACATGTACATACCTCTTCGTATGTGTAATCACGATCAGAATCAAGCCAAGCTTCAGTAGGAACAGATACTTCCAACGGAATCTCCCCATTCTCGCCACCAAAATCTACCGATGGTTCATCCGACACTTCTTGTAAAGATTTTTCAAAGTCTGCCATGGACTTTTTACTCTTGCTCTTCTTTTTCGGAAGTGTGTCAAACTCGGACATCGCTGGCGCTTCTTCTTCAACGGGAGCTGATTCTTCCTAAAAATGAGTGAAAAATTCCACCAATGAACATCAAAATCATTAATGAGGTGGCAAAATGTATACAAACCTCTGTGAATGCCTCCTTTTTCTTGGACTTTTTCTTCTTCTTTAAATTCTCAAACATCGCCGCGGTATCATCATCATCAACGACTGGCTCTGGTGTGGGCTCATCTTTCGCCTCAATCGTCGGTACTTCCTGCTCCGGTTCAGGCTTTACCTCCGGTTCGGGAGCTGGGGTAGATTCTTGTGGGGCAGGTGCTGATTCTTCGAAATTTACATTTTTCTTCTTCTTCTTTTTCTTTTTCAATCCCTCGAAGAGATTAGCCTATTTAAAAGTGTTTATATGGGGAGGGAATTTGAAATGAATGTGATGAGTAACAGTGGTGGGATAAGATCTATCAAGGAATCAAAAGAGAAAAATACATCAGGGTCTTGGTAAGCTTTATCATCCTCCATATTTGAATCCAGAAATAAACAACTATAAATGCGGGGTTGTTATTTTAAACGGAAAAAACTTTTTTCTGTGAATCTTTTTTTTTGAATTTTTGACAATGCTGGAACTCCAACCAACTCCACAGCACATTCTCAACTGTCGCTTTTCCTCGTGGTATGAGAAATGCAGAGCGTTTACTATGAAAAGCAAATTCTATCCTTTACCCGCTTCGTTTATTGATTACCTGTTGACTGACGGTGTTTTTCTCCCAAAGAATTGGTAATTGAATTTTTTTGTGTTTGGTTTGATGAAAATTGTTGTTAATTATCCGCCGAATTGATAGCAGAAGTGGTCTGGAAAGGTCTGGACATTATGATGATTCTGATGATACTGATCATGACTGGTCAGATAAAGACGATGAAGAATATGATGTAAATTTTCAAACCCGATTTTCGTTTTTATATCCATTAATCGCTAGATTTTCAAATCTCCACTTCGTTATTCTTCGATTTATTTATCAATAGGATCGTCCGAGCTTTCCTGATTTGCAGAAATGGATCGTTCAAACAATTCAGGAATTCGAAGGAGCGGTTTTCCCTAAACTCAATTGGAGCTCTCCCAAAGTAAATCTTTGAAACTTTAAAATCTCTACGTTCATCATCTTGCTAAAAATCAACTCATTTTTTAACTCCAACTTTATTCGCTAAACTTTTCACAAATTCAGGATGCCGCGTGGATTACAACAACTGGAACCCTCAAGTGCACAATACCAGCCGATATATACATACTGTTAAAAAGCTCTGATTTCATTTCCCACGATTTAATACACGCGTATGATAATTGTCAGCCCTTCGACGAGAATACTCAACCACCTGAACCAACCTTTGAGCTCGTTCTTCGTAAATGGTTTGATTTAACGCCATCTTTGGAATTTCGTTGTTTTGTGAAGCAGAATGTGCTTGTGGGTCAGTTTATATGGTTATTTTATTATTTGTTCTTCAATTGTTTATGTTATTTTTTTCTAGCGATTTCGCAGCGAGATTACATGAGCTATTATCCGTTTTTAAAGGAGATGAAAGACGAGTGTATGGAGAAGATTGTAAATTTTTATAACACAAAAATATCCACTGTTTTCCCGGACGAATCATGTAAGGAATTTTGATTTCTGTTATTACCGATTCACTGACGTTGGAAAAAGATGTATTCGATGTGTACGTTAGTAAGAGTAATATGCGCGTATTCCTTGTCGATTTCAATCCATTCTCCGAAACCACTGACACCTTACTTTATTCTTGGGATGAAATCCTTAAAGGTATGGTAATTGTCCGAATATTCACATGCACAAGTGTTAATTGGAAAATTTCAGGAGACACGTTGTCGATGAGAATCGTTGAATCAAACTCAGAAGCAAACATGACATCACAATACTCTTCAAATAAGGTCCCTATAGACCTGATTGACGCTTCAACAAATGGGAAAACGCTGCAAGAGTTGGCACAAATGTTTAATTCAATGAATGCGAATATACAGTCTGAAGAATAAATTAGTTGCATTTATTTCAAGTCTCCCCATTGCGTTCCAGATTTTACTGTGAGTTCTAAAGGTACATTAAGGGTCATTACATTCTTCATGCTATCTACAATCATTTGTTTGCTTTGTTCAAGTTCTTTAATCGGGATTTCCTGAAACGAAATTAATCAATTATGTCTAATTTAATGTAGACTCTAAACTTACAAAAAGTAACTCGTCGTGTATTTGCATTATCATTCGCGGTATATTTTTCGGTTTTCGCTCGATCACATTATTGGAGCTATCATACCAACAGCATCCATATTGATTCTTCAATCGATCGTCAATTAGTAACATCGCTTTCTTAACGAGATCCGCCGCCGATCCTTGAATGGTTGTATCTGTAGTAGTTGAAGAGAATTAAATCTTTATGAAATAAAGATACGTAGATTTAACATACTTATCGCTTGTTTCTCTGCTTGGGATCTATTGCAAAATATAAAAACCCTTTAGAATAAAATTACCATCCTCAAGTTTTCGAGATTTACCTTTCTGATGAATTCTCAGAGTGGATCGCTGGTAAATATCGGCGTCGCCCTAAAATCGTTTGTACCCATCCAGTTTCTGAGCAATTCTGAATAACTTTTTGTCGAAAATCCCAAATCCCCTAAAAAAAGAAAAGGATTACTTTACAAGCAAATTAAAGGTCTGATTTTTCTACTTTGTATTTTTTTCGGAAAGAGCACAGAAACATTTCAGAGTTTACCTTACTTTCTCCCAATTCCTGCGCCAAAGCGTGAGCCGAAATCCCATATATAACTACGATCGATAGAAAGAAAGTGCGAGTTGGATAAATTGCACGCAGTCAACAGAAAAATACAACTCACCTCCGTAAACAATCTTTTTCGTCTTCTGTCTGAGAGTTTGATCAACTTTCTCCTTCCTGATTCCTTTCCATAAGCTAGCGATATTTACGAAAATATCACCTCCTCCACAAAGGGCACTAACAAGCGCAGAGTCCGATGACAAATGAGCTTTATCAGAAAGTAAAATTGGTAAGTCGGTTGAAATCCTTTGTGATTATCTCAAGTTTTACCAATAACTCTCAGCTCCAACTGTGAATAATCAATCGACAAAAGCGTACACCCATTTGCCGCACCGAAGCAGTTTCGGACGCGAAATAGATTTTCTGCATTATCTTGTTGCGGCGACGAAATCAATTCAGAGGATTTTGGTATATTCTGAAAAAAAAAACAAAAAAACAAACAAACTCTCTTAATTAAATTCCACTTCCCAAGTAAACAAAAGTCATACCTGCAAATTCGGATTAAATGTCGCTATTCTGCCAGTCAGCTTTTGTTTTAGAATATAGCCAGATAATAAAAAAAAGTCAAATCAAATTGGATGAAATAAATTACCGTAAATGGGTCAAATCTGCAATGAATTCGAAACATTTGATATACAGGTGAAAGAACTTTTGCATTTTCCATCGGAATAACGATACTGGACAATAGCGATGCGATCCTACGGTACTCTATTATGATTCCGGGCAAGGGATGTAAATGCGTCAATCTCATCAAAACATCACGACCAGTCGGTCGATTTCCACTAATTGAACTTGAACTAGATAGTTGAGAGCTTTTGGACAAAGAATCGCTTCCGATTAAGGGTTTATCAGACACTCCAAGTTTCAGTTTATCATAGATAATTCGCCCGACGTCAATGTATGAAGTAATCTTAAACTGCTCCCCTGCTGCAGCATACGCCTCTCGTTCTAAAGATTCGAGCTTACGCACGAGGGATCCTGCACATTCATTAAAATCCTCATGAACAAACCCAATTCCAAAAACTTCCATTTGGGCCAGCACCGATATTATTGGCATTTCAACGTCGATAAATTGTTCAAATAAACGCTCCGTTGCAAGTCGCAATTGAAGTTCTTTCATCAACAAGAACGTTTGCGATAACTTCAATGCGGCGTCTTCCACTCGTCGTTGGCGATCCACAGCAATTCCAAGCTTGACGGATTGAACAGATTTCACAACGTTATCCGCAATATCTCCAAGCGCACGAGATAGAACTTGCTCTTTTTCTTCTGGATGCAAACACCAAGCGGCAACGTTCGGATCTAACAGTGACGGTGAAAAGGTAATTCCCAATTGCAACATCAATCTAGCAGTAAAGATCGAATCGCTGCAGATTTTGGACGAATTTAGCTGAAAGGCTTTAGCAATCTCCGTTTTCCATAGATTCGCAATAGTCTTATCGGAAAGGTCCACGAAGTAAACTCTGTTTTTTTCCCAGCAAAAAAGCAGCGATTCGATTTTGGATTCACACGTAACAAACTGAAATGAGAATTCGGACTGAGCACGTAGGTTGTCGAGAAAGATCAGAAACCTGTGATTGTTATTGGACACAACTTCAATATTTAGTAGATTTGCAAATAAGTTCGAAGTGCTTCCGTCATATTCGGATCGCCGCGGTTTGGAATACCCTCCTTGCCGTACACCAGGTTTCAAGCATTCCCTTTTCGATCTCAGCTTCCTCACTTTTTCCAACTCTTTCGAAAGTGTCGATGCAGTGTGCAATAGCTCTTTCTGCTCACTTTCTAATATCTCCTGGGCGCCTCGTATGATGGAATGAGCGGCTCGAAATTCAATTTTTCGCAGTAACGCCTTGTCCTGTTCTGACTCGTTTTTCGATGATTTCGCTTTTTTCAAATGCTCAAACAGTTCTTCAGGTGTTGAGCACGCCTATAGAATATTTAAGGACATGACATGTTTAAAGTGAAGGAACCATTACCAACGATGCGATCGTTTTGAAGCCAGCTTGCCATAATATTCTTGCCCAGAACCCTTTGTAAATACTTAGAAAGTTTTCATGATGCAGGAATTTATTTTTCACCTTTCACAAATGGTACTTTAGCAAGCTCGACAAGTTCTTTTTCCACACCTTTAAATGAATTCAAGAATTTGAAAAATTAATGCATCAAACAAGATTTTAAACTGACCGAAATTCACGCGTTCCTGAAATTGGTGAAGGAGAAGCTCCAAATTCGTCCATCCAAGTTTCTGGCAAAATATAGTCACCATTCCAGAAAAAGTAGAACTCAAAGTTTGCAGCGATTGGACTGTTCCCCGATTAACCTCGTATTTCCGAAGAACATGTCGAAATTCTACTTCATGAACCAAATCATTCAGCATCAACGCTGCGTAGAATCGTTTGTGAATTAAATCCTCTTCGTTCGTCCTCGAAAGAGTCGAACCTCGGGCTTGTCGCATCAGAAAGCTCTCTGATATTCCAATTGCGTCCGCTATGTTTCTTTGGATTTCGGGAAGAGAGATATATATATTCAAATAGTTACTCCAATTCGGTTCGTGATTTTGGTACGTCGGCGTAATTTGATATACAATGTGAAGTTCGTCTTCTAACACGAAATACTTCAGAGCTTTCGCCAGTTCAGTGTAAACCACTTTCGATTCCTCTGGAGACAAAGCCGAACACACAGTTGCCTGGCCGAGACGAGTGAAAGTGAACGCTTGAGGTAGTTGAAGAAAAGCTTCAGGGCAATTGACATTGGGTTGTGAGTTTGAATCAGCCGTTTGCGGGAGAATCATTCCGGATTCAACAAGGAAATTTAGAGCCGAAACCGTGGTCGCGATAACTTTTTCGTTGAACTCTCCCTCTTGGGCATAAAGAAGCGTAGATCTCACATAATTCGCTATATCCTCCATGCTCGAAGCAACTCCATTGACAATCACTTCTAGTAACGCGCGCTTCATTCCCTTTCTGTCCGCCGTTAAACATGACAATACCGGCTCCAATTCAGATTCAACGAGTTCGCGAACAAATTTTGCATCCTTTTCTTGACATATTAAAATACTTTCTCCCATCGTGTCCTGTCCTTTTCTGCCTGCTCTACCTTTCATTTGTTTGTAACTGGAAGCATCTAAATAGTTCCTGCCCAACATCTACAAGGTTTGAGATTTGATATCGACTCAGCATACGAAACACTTACCGGTGATCTAAATATTACTCTTCGAGCTGGCAAATTCACTCCCGCCGCAAGTGTGGATGTAGCTGCTAGAACTTTGATAGTACCAGCACGGTATGCGTCTTCAATTATCTCACGTTCTTCAACAGTTAACCCCTACAGAACATAAAGTATGAGTAAAATGAAAAATGTGCAACTTATGCTTCTTACTGAATGATGATACGCACATCCGCTCATTACCGTCATCTCCAACGTGGGATCGGCACCACCGGGCGTCCTTGAGAGCTCCTTAACGACCGATCTTCGTTGTAAAATAGTCTCCTCAAGAGTTGGGAGTTGCATACAGGTCGTAATATTTCGGACCACTTTCTCGCAATTGTCTCTAGTTGCGCAAAATATTAAAACTGAGTTGTTATCTTTGACAGTTTCCCACACAAGTGGAACTTTCAAACATCCATTGTTAGCATTCATCAAAAGAAATTAAATTGAAACTAACCAAGTGTATCCGGATCTCTTGAATCCTTGGGGTAGTTCAGCTGTCGTACCAACTCAAAGTTCGAGTCGTATATTTTGTCTTCCACTTTCACATATTCAAATAAAGGGACAGGTCGATAATCAGTTAGATAAAGTCTTGCATTTAGCCAAGTTGCTTGGTTATCGTTAGCAAAGTAGTTCACCTTTACGATCTAAACACATACCTAATGTATTTATATTTGGCAAGGTTGCTGACATTCCAATAATTTGCAGGCGATCCGGCACAATGTATCGCAACTTCGTAAGTAATAACTCTAGCAGGTATCCTCTTGAGTCATCTCCTATCATATGCAATTCGTCAACAACAACAATTCCTACACTATCCATTTTCCCTTCTTCCATTATCTTGTTCACTAGACTGTTCGCCTAATAATCCAAACAAATTAAACAAAGTATTTCGCATATGAACACACAATTTATACCTTCTCAATCGTGCAGATGGCGATATCTACATTATCGAACGAGGTACTTCCCCCCAAATTACCAAAGTATCCAACAACATTCAGGTTTAGAGAATGAAACATCTTTTTAATATAATTTGTCTGTAGAAAAAAAAAACGTGAATTATGGATAATTGCAAAGAATGTAAAAACGCACCTTTTCGTTCACAATAGCTACGAAGGGCAAAATAATGATGGCTTTTTTCCTCGTCTCAAACACTCTTCTCAAAACAAGCAGTTCCGCAACCATGGTTTTTCCCGCGGAAGTTGGTGCGCTATATATCAAGTTATGTGATCCATCCAGTACACCATACACGAACAAACATTCCATCTGCCATTGGTAAAGTGCTGTAATTCCGTAGTTGGCGTAAGTTTTCACGACGGATTGAGGTAGTCCGAGATCAGGACGAGACTAATTTGTAATAATAGTTCAGAAAGCAGATATTGCATTGTTACATGACATACCATCGATAGTGACAACTCAGAATCATCCATCTCCTTTAGCGAGTTATATATATCTGGGGTTAATGAGTCTATTGCTATCGTCTGATCTGTATCATTGGTGACGATCGAAGAGTTTGAGGTGAAGAACGGTCGAGCAGTTCCGGGAGAATTTTGTATATATTTCATTTTTTGGGGAGTTTCTTTGACATTCTGTGAGTAGTTTGATCCAATTCTTCTATCGAAATCAGGAGCATCCTCTATATCGCTGTCGAAAGGAAGAATTTCGTCCCTTAGTCGAGTTTCGTCTGAATCATATCCCGATTCTGATTTAGCAGGTGACGCATGTAGATAGTTTCTCTTTTGAGAATAATCTAACATCGAAATTGACTGAGTTTTCTTTAGCTCGATATTTATGTTCTCAGAAGAATTACTCGTGGAGTGAATCGGGAGTCGAGGAATCGATTGACGCGTGGCCGAACGATCAGAGTCTCCAAATTCTTTTACGCGTATTTTCTTAATATGTCGGCTAGATTTCGTCAAATCCGAAGGGGCGTTGTTGTTAATTGAATTTGATAGAGTTTGGCGGAGACTGGTTTGGTAATTAACCGACTATGAAGAGATTAAAAGCAATTAGCTTTCAATGAATTAGATACTATTGCAAATTCTAGGATTACTAACCTTCGCTGGACCGTTCAGAGGAAATGGTGATGGTTCGTCATGTTGGGGAAGAACAAAATTTTCACGAATTTCTGCGGGTGAATTAGAGTTTGAATGCGAATGAAGCACTTTCCGCTTTTTTGTGATTGTTTTAGCGGAGTCGTTTGGTCGTGTGCTGCTGAGCTTCGTCGAACGAAACATTGGGTAATTGACAGGTAATTTTACAAACTGGATCAAATCTCAAGGCGTGTTGCTCGCGCACTATATTTAATATTTAATGCATCGGGAAGTGAATATTTTTATAGAGTTAAGAGTATCAGCGAACCTTATTTCAAAAAAGGATTTAAATGGTAAATTACAGATATGCAGTGATCATCTCAGGCTCGTTTAAAATACCAGAGTAAGTGTAAGTAAGCTTCACAGTTGGAGAGAAATGCTTTTAACTGCTACTGTTTATTATCTGAAGGATCGAATGGATTGGGGACAAACGGTGAAGCAAAAAGTTAATAATTGATCACGAGCGTATGCAGCCGTTTGGACTTTCCATCAAATCTTAATTTCACAATTTCTACGTCATGGAACCGCCACTAAACGTACAAACAAATAACTTAGATAAAATCATGCTGATCTTGTCTGATCAGATTGACCGTCAAATGCTGAAAACCTTATTCAATTCTAACAAACATAAATAACGTAGCAATAATATTGATATTAAATAATGTCTTCTTTCAGTGAATTCAATCAAAGGGAATCGAATATATCTGTGTTCAAATTTGATACTTTCTCTCCACATGATTCTACCAACTTACGAGTTCAACCATCATTGAAAGCTGGAGCATGTGGGAATAACTTGCAATGTATCTTTCTATCTACATTTGATACTATATACTTTTCCCCCAAATATCCTGATTTTCCAATTCACCCAGATTACCCAGTTTTTCCAGCCAATCGGTCCCGCACCGCCCCCACGTATAAATATCGCACATGAAATCTCTGAAAGTATCAAATTTCACACTCAACCGATCTCGAAAAAACAAAGTAAAAAAATGGTTTCAGAAGCGACTTTCATTTACAAGGAGAACTCCTTCCAGTCTGCTCCCATCGTTCAGCCTGTCAATTTGGAAATTCCTTATTCCGATTTCATCGCCAAAACTGCCAACGCGATTCTCACTCAGACGTCCCACAGTTCTGAAGCGACTTCGTTTTACATTTCTTCAGTTGATGGAAAATGGATTCCTTCTTTCGATGATCTTTTGCTAGTAACCAAGAATTCGACTGCGGTTGTTATCTCCCCAATTCTTCCAATTATGGGGCCGACGCCGTTGCCTTTTGTGGGAAATATTTACGATATACTTCCAGATCCGTATGATTTATTATCACTGTGGATTCGCACAACTATTTTGTGAGAATAATTTGTTTTATTTTTTTCACCAGAACCACTGGCATATACAAATTGTTCGATATCTACGGACCAGTATTTAAACTTTCGCTTCATGGATCAGAAGCGATTGCGACGAATGACCCACTGGTTGCAGAATTCCTTTTGAAAGAATCGGAATACATGGTTTTTTTTCGGATTTTTTGTCTCGATCTCAAGCTAAACTTAATCTATTCTTTTAAAGACGAAAAAAATGATTGGTGTATTGAAAGAAGTTAAAGAAGTTGGCGGTAATGGACTCTTCACAACCAACACCGGCGAGCCCGACTGGACACTGGCCCATCACTTGCTCATGCCTGCGTTTTCTCCGAAAGCGATGAAAGCATACACTACCGAGATGGGAGAGATTGGAAAAAAGCTCGTTAACATTTTCGATAGAATCGCTTCAAACTCTGACCCAGAAAATCAAGTTGTTGATGTGACTCGGTGGATGACGAACGCAACTTTTGAGGTAAATAATATTTTATTCTCATTCAGCAAAATGGACATCTTTCTTACTGTTATCTTAAAAATAGACAATAGGCCATATTGGTTTTGGATTCGATTTCGGTTTATTGGATTCAGCCACCGCTCCTAACCACCCGTTTATTCAAGCAATGCAATTTTGCTTACAGGAATCAGCTAGTCGCAGCCGACGCACATCTATCGCAACAAGATTGGCTGTGTCTAACAACCGTAAATTTGAAAGGGAGATCAAATTAATGAAGGACACCGTCGATGAGGTAATCATGCTTTTTGAAAAACAAATTTGTATTTAATTGCGTCTATGTAAGGTCATTAACGCAAGGAAAGCATCACCAGATGCAAAGAACATGGAAAAGGATCTACTTGGTTATATGCTCAACGCCAAGGAGGAGGACACTGGAAATATATTTACGGATTCTCTTATTCGTGATGAAGTTATAACTTTTCTAATTGCTGGTATTTTTGAGATTTCGGTAACGATTTTTTGGCTTATTTTCATACAAAGGTCATGAGACTACAAGTGTCACTTTGAGTTGGCTGCTTTACGAATTGGATCGCCATCCCGAAATAGAGGCTAAACTTCTTCAAGAACTTGTCGATGTGCTTGGAACCAACGCGGATGTGCTTCCAACAACTGCTCAGATTGGTCAACTGAAATACCTCGAACAGTGTTTGAAGGAAGTTTTGCGAATCCACCAACCTGTTCCTGCAATATCAAAGAGCTGCCAAAAAAGTTGCGTTCTTCCGGGTGGATATCAGATTGAAGCTGGAACTTCCGCAATTATTTCCATTTATTCGATTCAGTAAGAGGACTAATTCATTAGATTATTTTATCCTCACTGATACGTTTATTCGCAGTCACAATGAGAAAGTTTACCAGAATTCGTTCACCTTCGATCCTGAACGATGGGTAACGGAAGAAGAGAAAAAAAGATCCTTTTATTCCTGGATACCATTCAGTACTGGCGCTCGTGGTTGCATTGGACGTCAATTTGCGATGCAGGAAGCCAAGGTATTGCAACGTGAAGAAAAACACTCAAATTCGTAATTAACATATTTTGTAGATTATCGCATGTCTGGTCGTTAGAAAATTCAAGTTTGTTTTGAAAACCGAAAACGTGCGCCATGATCCTACACAATTGACCCACCGACCGGTTGAACTTCATATGCAAGTTATTAAGAGAGATTCTCTACCAGCTCCAAACAGCGCACCCGCCGCCGTAACCACCAGCGAAAAAGTCCAAAAGGTCTCCAACATTCAACCAAGTCTCTCCCTTTCAGCGACTGCGTCCAGCTTCCCACCGATTGATATTATTTTTGGAAGTAACTCTGGAACTTCTCAGGATATTGCGACCCAGATTGCTGCCTCTTGCCGAAACTACGGATTTGGAGATGTGACGCTCTCGACAATGGACAAATGGAGAGTTCTTCAGTACTTATCGGGCGGAAGTGGGAGCACCTTTGAAAAAGAACGACGTCTGGTGGTGGTCACTGCGACATACAACGGTCAACCGCCAGAGAATGCAGAGAAATTCCACGCAGTCATTTCCAAAGCGCAATCCTCGGCTATTGCAAATAACACGCTTCCGTTGGATGGTCTCCGATACACCATTTTCGGTTGTGGAAACAAGCAATGGTCTACCTACCAGAATTTCCCCAAGTTTGTCGACGGGAGTTTGGAAACGCTTGGAGGGCAAAGATACTTCCCTCGAGGAGAGTAAGTCAAATCTTTTTGTGTTTTGAAACTCTTTCTAAATATGATATTAAGAGGTAACGCTGACGGAGATCTAGAAACCGATTTCCAAGAATGGTTCAACCAGCTACTTGTCTTCCTTTCTGAAAAGTACGGAGTGAAAGCCGCACCTCCAGCTCGACTTACTGGAAACCCTGACCCTCTTACCACCGGAGTTGAGATTAAGACATTGGCTTCCAACTCACCCAGATACAGCGAAGCAACGGTGAACAAGAATTTGACCGCATTGGGACCGATTGCCGAGTTCCCGGAAGTTATTGAAAGTAAAGAATTGCAAAACGTCGCTGAGAGCAAACGAAGCACTCGTCATATCGAATTGAAAGTTTCGGAAGACTCTGTGTACTATACTGGAGATCACTTTGAGGTTATGCCGGAAAACAGCGACGAACTAGGTATTTTACGGTTTAATTTTAAAAATGACGATTAAATGTATTGATTATTTATTAAAGTTCAAAAGTTCGCTGAACGAGCTGGTCTCAATTTGGATTCGGCATTCTTTGTTACGTCGATCTCACCAAACGCCCAAATTGGTTCGCGAGCGCTTGCTTCTACAATCTCCGGCCCGTGTACGGTAAGAAACGCTCTAAAATACTACACCGACCTTCTCGGACCTATCCCACGAACTGTATTCTGGATTTTCTCCGATATCTTGAAAAAAGACCCCAAATACGCCGAAGTCGAAGCGACTTTCAGAAAATTGTCGAACCCGGGAAGCAAAAACGAATATAACGAGTTCGTCAAGAAGCATCGCACCGTCATGGACATCTTGAATGCTTATCCTCAAATTGAGAAAATCGAAATTATCGATTTATTGTGTGGATTCCAAGTCATGGCGCCTCGTCGTTATTCGATTTCTTCGTCACCACTTGTCTCCAAAACAGTGGTTTCCGTTAGCATCGGAGTGGTTAATGACGTTGTTGATTCAAAGTCTTACCCTGGACTCAGCTCCAGCTACATGGCGCGATTGGAACCGGGTGCGGTTGTGAATGCAACGTTGAGATTATGCAAGGACTTGGCGTTCAGACCACCGAAAGATCCCAAAACCCCGATTATTATGGTTTGTGCGGGAACCGGAATCAGTCCTTTCAGAGGATTCTTGCAGGATCGTCGCTCAACAGGATTTAAATCTGTCTCAAAGGGCGGAGAATCGCACACTTCTCTCTACTTTGGTTGTCGCAGTACGGCTGACTTTATATACCAGGACGAGTTGAATGAGTTTTTTAACGACGGAACACTTGATGAGCTTCACGTTGCGTTATCTCGACCAGCTGATTCGAAGGACAAACGATATGTTCAGCACTTGTTGTTGGAGAACGCAGAACATGTCTGGTCGACTTTGCATGAAAAAAAAGGAAAGCTGTTCGTGTGCGGAAGCGCTAGTGGAATGGCGAGTCAAGTTGCGAAAGCTCTTGAAGAAATCTACATGAAATGCGGTGGAGTTAAAGCGGAGAATGTTAAGGATTTGATTCCTTCCCTCCAGCAATCTGAGACTGTTATTATGGATGTTTGGGGTTGAAAAGATTAATTTTTTGTTGTTAGGTTTTTATTTGTTATCGTTTATGAGTTTATAGTTTTCTATTTGTACTAAAAGAGCTAAATAAATAATTTGATGCCTCTTTTAAAGAGAAATAAGCAAATATTGTTCGTAGAACTGCTTTAAATTTCTTTTCAGAATTGAGAGACAGTCAAAGGTACTTGATTGAACACTCGTTTGCTCCAACTTTTCGGTATTCCAATGTTGGGAAACCCAATTACCCAAATGCTTTTGATCT
This sequence comes from Nowakowskiella sp. JEL0407, assembly GCA_027600645.1. Lineage (NCBI taxonomy): Eukaryota > Fungi > Chytridiomycota > Chytridiomycetes > Cladochytriales > Nowakowskiellaceae > Nowakowskiella > Nowakowskiella sp. JEL0407. Next base: position 28,583 of record JADGJK010000055.1, read on the forward strand.
CGATTAGGAGACCCAATAATTTTCAACACAACTTCTTCAGCTCCGCTTTCGCCGTCGCTCGTTTTCTCTGTTGAGAAATTTAGACTTTCCAATCTCGTATGCATGAAGAGCATAATCTCGGCATCATAATTTTCCACAATTTTTGATTTTAATTCACTTGGACAATTCTGAAAAACGAAATTTATCAGATTTAAGCACTCGTTTACTTGAGCAATTGTTCGAATCGGAATTTCGTTTGGAAATTTAAATAAGCTGATTATTGCTGACAGTGCCACGTAAAAAACTAGGTAAAAGTTAAATTGAAACTGTAAAGAAGAAGTGAGAATAAACTAAATACCAGAATCGGAATTTTCTAAGAGTGCGTTTAATATAACCCCTTTAAAACGATTTTCCCCTTTACACTGCAAATACTCCGCGTACAGACACATCCCATTCAATAAAGATAGGCATCTCAATTGAACTCTCTGATACTTTCGTGAGAGTATCTCATTCTTATTACAATTACCGTCGATTTCAATCTTTTCAGTATCCCAATAACTTCCCATTCCTTTCTGATGCCCATATTGAACACCTTGCCATGTTTGCGGGAACGGAGAATGAAAAATATCTGAAAATTGGGATTGCGGTTCTGTAATTTCAAGGTTTGGTTGATAAAAATCTTTTTCGGTTGGTGGTTTGTGATATATTGGGTTTTTTGGTACGTATGAATAGATCCTTTCTGATTCTTGATAGTAGTTTAATCTATCAAGATTGGGAATTGATGTAGATGGGGTAGATAGTTTAGGTTCTCGTAATTGAGATTTGATTCTAAAGTTCACAGTTTTTTTCGTGGATTGATATGGATAAGAATCAGCATCAGTCGATGTCACAAATTGATTTTTATCGATTTCGTTCATGGCGTAATCGAGTGCCGATGCCCATTTTCCGAGTGAATTTGGGTTGTATGGTTGAAACTCCGATTGAATACGTGGTGTAATCGGGAAAGTTTCAACTGTGTGAGTTTTATCCAGAGAGTGATTTTCTTTTAAAGAGGTTTGTTTAGAAATGTAAATTCGAAGATTGATGCAATCCAGAGTTAAGGTGATTAGAGTTGTTAGCGTTTCTTGAGTGATTTGGTTGTCGGTTATTTGAAATGTATTCCAAAAAGCGATTGAGATTAAATGGATGTACTTTCTCAATATTCTTTAACAGGATTAGCGGACGTCCAACTTTTTTACTTTCGGATTGAATTGTAATAAATCTAAAATACCTCATTGAAGATAGACGAGTTTTGAATTGCGTGTCTGAGATCGGATTAATAGTGTTACTGAAATTTAGTGAATTAATTTATACTTTAAACGTTTCATATTTTGTCCGTTTGTACCTTTGCATCAAATAGGTCTTCAGAATTTCTATTCCATCCGTAATTCTTGGCAATAAACTTGAAATCGCGTTTGACTAGAAAGCTTTATACAATAACATAGTGAATGTAGGTACAATGATTCGACAAACCTTCCAAAATTTCCACCTAATGCTGGAGCTATTTTCAAACATTCTAATCAATTCGTTCAAGTGAAAGCATAATTTAGCGTCTTGTGCTGTGTCGAAAAGAGGTTGCATCGCCTTCATGAAGTTATAGTCACTAATAGCTCTGAAAGAACCATTTAAACTGTGCATGTACTATTGACTTTAAATTCTTACTCTTCCTCCAATCCTACGCTGATACTACGTAGAATGGAGTTCTGGAAGATTATTATTATCTGCTCAAATTGCAAAAAAAGTTCGTATTACATTAATCGAATGATAAACCGCGATTTTTAATATTCTTGGGAAATTCCAGAATGTTTGAGACGTCCGAATTTCAAAATAAGCGTGACGCAAGCTTTTTTTCGATTTGTTTTCAGTTTCGAACTCGATTCGTACTGAAGGATGAATCTTTTCGAAATAATTTAGGCAAACGCTTTAAATTTACTAAATCTGTGCCTTACGCTCAAGAATTTTTTATCAATTAGTGTCATCTACGAGAAAATGTGAGAGAAAGAAATTTTTGGATGAAAAAAATATATATATTAACCGATGTAACGCTCGTGATTATATTTAATTTTATCATACAAAACGCTTTTGGAATTTTGTTTTTTGTTCCGGTTTTCGTTGAAGATGATATGTACAATAACTCATCGCTCACAAAGATGTATCGAGTGTCAAGATAAAATTGATCGTTCACAAAAGCACCTTCTCCGAAATATCTTCAAACTTGGATTATTTTATGAAAAAATTTTGCGAGATTACATTCAAAATTGACCTTAGAGATTCTCCGGCATCAAGTATTTGTCTTGAAACACGCGGAATTATTTGATTGATGACTCTATCACGAATTTCACTTCTGCAATCCACCAGAACCATTTATAAAAATAGTTTACTTAAGCGTCCAAACTAAATGATTGGATGTAACACTCTCGTAACTGCACACACACACACACAACAGTACAATACTATTTTAAAAATATAATGCAAGATATTAATTTAAAACACAACTCAAAACTTCATCGACATTAAAGCACGGATCTAAAAGTAAGTGATATTCTTCTGTCACGTATAATTTCCACTCCATCTACCACATCGATCTCATTTTTCGAAATCTCATGTTTGTATTTATATCTAGCATCGCCCGTCATTGCTATCAGTGTCCTAGGTTTGAGTAAAATATCCACATTATTTGACCCATCTATTTCCATAAAACTCATTGCACAAGGGGAAAGTAAAGACAGTGAGACAATCACTGGGCCAAAAACCTAATTCAAAACTTGATTAATCAAAACACTTCAGCGGGTTTGCCAATGAAATTACCGTTACTGAATCGCAATGGGCTTTTATTCCTTGGCCTACGTTGTATTCGTGAATGATACAACTGATATTGTCGAATGGTTCAGAATAGAATTTGTGTTCACATAGACGAGACATTATAGAAATCAAAAAGTCAGGAAGTGAATCAGATTTTGCAGCAGAGCGCGTGCGATATAAGAAGACATAGCCATATTGTTGTGTTCTCCGTCTAATTTCTGCCGGAATTAATTAAAATGCAGCCAAAACGAACAAAAACGAACTGATGAAGATGTACCGGGATTCGGAGCAATTCCATTTCCCGCCCAACTGCCGGCTTCTATGTGGGATAATAACTCTTGCGCTTCTTCTTCGGAAATAAAGTCGTCGATAATGACAAGTCCGGGAATTTTTTGTTCTGTCATCTGTTTTGCTGAAATGGCTCCGGACTCCAAACGTTCGGTGACTTTAAACGTTAAAATGGGCTATTATATTCAACATTATTTGACAGTTTTAACCTATTTTGAGTTTCCAAATTAAAAAATACTACTGCTTTGTGCCTTTGATGCCTTTGTTACAGTGAACACATCATATATTCGTGTAGTAGATAGTTTTGAAGCAATATTTCTGAAGCAAAGTTAATAAAATCAGCAAATGCCAAAGATTTACAGTACTGAGGTTATGATTTGAAAAACGAACGCCGCGATTGTCATGAAATAAGAATGGCAACTGATGAGGTTTGACCGACGCTTTTTCCTCCTTGCCGCATTAACCCCTTTTCCGCAGACAAAAGACTCCGCCGCTGATTTAGAATCTCAAAAAATTGCCCAGTTCAATCTCCGTTACGATTTGCGTCAAAAAAACCTCCAAGCTGAGGGAAATCGACCTGGTATATTTATAAATTACACCTTATTCTGACCATTTGTATTCACGCGTGTCTGTTTTCAGGTCCGGCAGTATTTAAAAATCTCGATGGTTCAATAAAAAAGAACACTTCATTCATAAAAAAGCTGAAAACTTCAATCTGTCAAGACCAACTGCAATCGTTAATCAAAGAACTGTTATCTCTGAAACTTGAGAAATATACTTCGGAAGTAGCCGGATCGATCGCTGAAGCTAAATTAAAAAATTCCGCGGATGTTTGGGCGGGTGTGGAGATTTGTTCGTTGATGCATCAGCGATTTGCTGAATTTACGCCGGTTTTGGTTTCGACGTTGGTTAAGCAATTGGCACCGCCTGGACCTCCTGCTAATGGTGTTACTGCTGAACAAAAGGAGAAGGATGATGTGGCTAGGATTGCGAAACAGAAGAATAGTTTGAGATTGTTGGGTGAATTGTACTTGGTGGGAATCGCTGTTGATCCTCCGAATGCGAAAGAAGGGTTGATTAATCAGATTTTAAAGGATCTTGTGTGTACTATTCTCTTTTTTGAATATCAACACTCTAAACTTTTTCGTTCCTACAGATAGCCTCAGATAAAGAGCTTGTGAATTATCCGATCGTTCTTGTGTTTGTAAAGTTTTTGTATGATTACTTTAAAATGACGCGAACGGATGGTGATGGAACTGAGGTAAGAGAATGGTACTTTCGAAAAAACCATTTGTGATGAAAAGTTTTGCCGCAAGCTGTCGTTGGTAACTCCCCAAGTCAAAGAAAGTATCGTTAAACTTATGGAAAACTATTATAATGCGGTGTCGAATAAATTGCAGAATGAGCATAAGGTACGTCGTGCTGAACTATCTACTTCTCTTCGCTGAACTCTCTTCCGCTTCAGAGAGTCCGTATGATGGAAAAATCAAATCATGAACATTTGATGACTCATGGCAAGTTACAAGAAGGCAAACAAGAGCGATTGGAAAAGGCATCGAAAGTGTACGAAAAGATTCTCAGTTGCGCTCAGACTATGTCTGAAACGTTGAATCTTCCCATGGTCGAGTTACCGGAGGAAGAAGGAGTAACAAGAATTTCCAGCATCGGCATCAGCGATGGCAATAAGGATAGAGAAGAAAAAGTAAACTATCAAGTTCAATGTTTGATATCTTGCTCATTCTTGTTTCGTGCAGGACATGAATTCTGGACCGTGGGAAGATGAAGAGACGCGTTCATTTTATGAGGATTTGTTTGATTTGAAATCTTGGGTTCCGTCAATCTTGATAGACAAGGAGAAAAACTCTGAAAAAGAATCGACGGATCCCTCAGACGAACCTACCTCGCCAATCGTACCCGAAGAACCTGCCACGCCGACAGATAAAGAGACGGCGCCTACCGAAGCTGAAGGAGAAAGTACGAAAAAGAAACCCGCGGGAAATTCGGCGCTCGACGCACTATTGTCAAGACTTCCCATGGCACTTAACCGTGATGCGATCGATCAAATTGCAAAGGAGTTTGCGTATTTGAATTCAAAGGGTGCACGCAAGAAGTTGATTTCTACGTTATTGGCCGTTCCTAGAATGAGAGTTGACCTGCTTTCCCACTATTCAAGATTAATTGCGACGCTTAATTTGATACAGCCCGATATTGGTACCACAATTGTTGATGAGGTAAGGAAATTTCGTTGGTCTATGTTCACCATAGTGTCTCACCCATATTTTTCAGCTGGAAAAAGAGTTTCATGCTCGGCAACGAAAGAAAGATCAAGTTTTCATCGAGGAGAAATTGAAGGTAAAAAGAAGAAAGATTGATTCTTTTAATGACAATACGATTAATTTTTTTCATTTCATACAGAATATTCGATTTATCGGTGAGTTGACAAAGTTTGGAGTGACTCCGATGCCAAAAGTTTTCCACTGTCTTCATGTGCTGCTCGAAGATTTCTCACATCACAATATCGATCTTACTTGTGCCTTACTTGAAACCTGCGGAAGATATTTGTACAGACGGCCTGAAAGTAATGTTCGCACAACTAACATGGTAAGTTTTATTTCGAATGTGAATTTTCATTTTGGACTAATGATAGTATTTTTTCAGTTGGATGTTATGATGAGGAAAAGAGGCGTACAACATTTGGATCCGCGACAGAATCTAATGATCGAAAACGCTTACTACCAAGTAAAGAACAGAATTTTGAAAGACAAGTCAATTGATTAATTGATTAATCTTTTTTTCTTTTGGCCAGTGCAATCCACCGGACCGCTCCGCAAATGTCACCAAAGAACGTACACCGATCGAATTATACGTCCGAAAATTAATATATTTCGACCTATCCAAAAAGAACGTGGAAAAATGTCTAAAACAACTCCGCAAACTCAACTGGGAAGACGCATCGATCCGAGCACTAATGACGAAAATTTTCTTCAAAATCTGGAAAGTGAAATTCTCCAATTTACATTTGATGGCGTTCATGGTAAGCGAATTATCGCGATATTATTCCGATTTTGGGTTATCGGTCGTCGACAATGCGTTGGAAGAAATACGAATTGGGTTGGAAATGAATTTGTTTAAGCATAATCAGAAACGGATAGCGGTTGTAAAGTTTCTGGGGGAGTTGTATAATTATCGCATGGTGGATAGTAATATTATTTTTGAGAATTTGTATTTGATTTTGAGATTTGGGCATGGTAATGATATTAAATTTTTAATAACTTAGTTTTGATTTTGATTTTTTCCTCCGCTTTTTATGGTGAATTAGAGAACGGCGTACCGATCCCGGGAACTACTAATTCGTTTGACGCCTGCTACGACTTTTTCAGGGTGAGGTTATGTTGTACTTTGCTGGATACATGCGGACAGTATTTTGACCGTGGAGCGTCCGGGAAAAAACTCGATCAATTTTTAGTGTATCTTCAGGTACATATCTTAAAAACATTAAAAAATCAACGTTTATTTGTTTGAAATTAACTTTATTTTTCGTTCTTTTCTGTTATTTTTTTATTTTTGGGGATTTAGTTGTACATGCACACGAAAATCCCACCGCCAATGGATATAGAATTCATGTTATCAGAAACCTGTGAACAAATTCGACCCAGTATGCCCGTATACTACACATTCGAAGCCGCAGCGGAGGAATTGAATAAGATTGTGATGAAACAGCAAGGGAATGCCGGGGTAGATCAACGACAATCACAATCGGGTGGTGTAGGAAACGAACCGTCGTCACCAGTCGATGACGTCGAAGACGAAGATTACGAAGATGAAGCCGACCGACATCAAATAATTCAAGATGAATCTGAATCTGGGTCGGATGATGATGAGGACGATGATAACGATGACGGTAGTGAAGCTGGGGTGGTAGAGGAAGAAGAGGCGGTGGTTGTTCATGTGCAAGGACCGGAGATTGATGAAGAAGCGGAGATGGAGTTTGAAAGGGAGTATAGTAAGCTTATGCAGGAGAGTTTAGAGAGTCGAAAGTATGAAAAGAAACCTACTGCGTTTGATGTTGCGATTCCGATTCGCAGTCGGCAGAACAATGAGGAGGAGAATGTGCGGGAGGGGACGGTTGCGTTTTCGTTGCTTACTAAGCGAGGAACTAAACAGCAGGTTTGTGTGTGTTTGTTGGAATGGTGAAACAAGTTTTTATTTCAATTTTCGTTTTGGGTGTGTGTTTTGGTTTGGTAGATTAAGACCATGTCGTTGCCTTCTGATAGTGCGCTTGTGATTAGTACGAAATCGAAACAGGAAGCGGAGCAAGAAGAGAAATTACAATTGAAAAAGTTGGTTTTGGGATATGAGGAAAGAGAACGACAAGGTTTGATTTTTTTTCGTTTTATTTTGTAATGTTGAAAGGAGTGTTTATAAAAACTGCATGTTGATTTAGAACATGAGCAGCCGCAAGTTCGTGTGGTTGCGGGAAGAGGGAGAGGAAGAGGAGTGCATAATAAGAGAGTTTTATGGAGTAATGCGCCATCATATGCAGAAAGGTAAACTTCTGTGATTTGATTTTTCAAACAATTTTTTTTTAATTAATAAATGAATAGGCGATCGTAGTTTAGCGCGATAAAAGCAATGAAATAGTCATAGTAACGAAAAACAGGGAAATAACATACAGGGGAATTTTGATGATCAAAGAAAAAGGAAAAGGTGGTGACGAATAACTAATTTCATTTGGGTCACATGATTGGACAACGTGAGACGAAAAGAAAAAGAATCTTTTTTTCTTCTGTTCCCTCCAAAAAAAAAAAAACATCGTTTTCACCCCACTCTAAAAAAAATAATGGTTGTAGAAACAGTTCCGAAATTAGAGACGAGGCAATTATCAGACTTGCTAGAAGCAGTAAATGTGATATCCAGTGGAGCGAGTAGTCCTGAACAATTACTAACAGCTCCGACACCAATGTACCCGTTTCCACCGGGATTTTTCCCCTTCTTTCCCAGCGAATCATTTATGCCACCGAAAATCCAGACGATTCTGTCACCACAACAAGGCCCATCTTCACACATTCCAATTTCCAGCACACCAGTAACAAAAGTACGAAGACGATGCGAAGGGGTAGAAAAAGTATGTAACATGGACGCCGTAGTCGGCCGACGATTCTGCCGAGTTTGCCAAAAACGGTCGACCAACAAAATGCGAGAACAACATGTGCAGTCCCTGGAAGATCAATTAAAAGCCAGCAACAACCGAATCGAAGAACTACAAATGCAACAACGAGCACTCCGATCGTTCCAAATCATGGCGAAACGGTTGAAATTTTATGCGCTGGAACCGACGATGAATTGGAGTGGGTCGGAGGTTAGTGATGATGTGTTGCGGGAGGTACATTCGTTTTTGAAGTTGTTTTCGTCGTATTCTGCGTGTGATAATACTACGTGCGCGACGCCGACGTCGTTGGTAATGCAGCAGAATCGGCATCCTACTGATGCGTTGGTCGCGTTGCTTAATTTGGGAGGAGAGAGTCGGAAGGCGCCGCTTTCGCCGCCTTCTTCGTCGCCGGATATAATGGAGTCGCCAAGTTTACCTTGATTTTGTTTTTGAAAAATGGACAATTTTTTTTTTTAAAATTTGTTTTTTGAAGCTAATGAAAAGCTTTTTTTTTAGTTCTTTTTTTGATAAAAAGGATATTTTGTTGTAGAGAAAATCATAGGACCGTGAGTCCAGTTTTTTTTTTTTGTTTTTTTGTTTCTTTTTTGTTTAATAAAGAAAAAACGTTTGTTTTATTGCTGGGTATTACGAGTTGACTTCATGAGTCCAGTTTGGTTGTATAATAAAGGGAAAAAAGTATTTTTATTTTTGGGTATTTCGAGTAATGATTTCTTGATATTCTCGACGCTAGCAATGTGGAAATAAAATCAATCTAGATAAATATATACAGGACATACCATGATTTGTTGCAGAACTGGAGCTGGGATGGTAGAGTTTAGAGAGATTTTAGAGTGTGCAGTAACGATGAAAGCTTGATCTCTGACAAGAGAAGAGTAAGCAAAGGAAACGTCGGGAATGCCAATGATTTGGCATTGCATATTGAAAGCGTGCAACATCAAGAGTAAAGCTAACAAGACCATGTATAACATTGCAAAGAAAGAAGGAAAGAGATGTTTACCAGGAGTAGCTTTAATGTAACATTTAACAAGTTCGTTGATTGGAGGTTGGGTCGAGAACGTCAAGTAAAACGCATACACGACGGCGACTTTAGCAATGAGATGGTTCTTTTCATGTAACCAAGCTTTAAAATGGAAAAACGAGGGTTATAAGAAGATTCAAAGAGAGAAGGGATATTTACACCAAAAGATATCGTGGAGGTAGTCCATGATGGCGTCTCTGGCGGGATTTGAGTAGGAGAGGAGATGGACAAAGGAAAAGTCTAGAATGTTCCAGACACGGACAAAGTCAAGCAGGGCGAGCGAGGAGCTCTACAAAAGCGAGATGAGTGAGGAGAGGGAGAGAGAGAGGGAGCGTACTGCAGCGAAGGCCTGGAACAGCGAGTCGACGTCGCACAAGAGGGCATGTGCGGCCGAGGACGAGATGCAGGGCGCAGCGAGAGACACGCCGTGGTTGGGCAGCGTGCGCGGGACGAGCGGGGGAGCCACGCCATTGCCAAGCACCAGTCGCGCCATATCCAGCATGCCGCACTTTTCCATGCACCTGTGAGTGGCCCCCCTACCCGTGAATAATGGCTAATGACTGTGTAGCTTTGTCTCGGACCGGCTGCTGATGATCGAGCCCATCTTCAACGCCCCCAATCTGCAGGCGGACTCGTTGCGCATCGACAGGGACACCGGAACCATCGCCCTCTCTGGTACGTGGGTACTCACAGGCTTTCTCTCTTACTGATATCTGTTCCAGTCCCGCCTTCCCAGCTGTCCGTGCAAGAAGAAACTGTGCTGGTAATCTATGGCATAATTGGCTTTGTTCGCGTAAACGCCGGTAAACCTCCCTCTCTTCTCCCTAAAGCAATATACATATCTGTGTAAATAGGTGATGTGTTGATTGTGGCGACAAATATATCGCGCGTTGCGAAAATTGGAACCGATGACATCTACCAAATCACTCAGCATAAAATCATCCCTGTGTATAAGAGTACTCTGCACATATCCGATGAGAAAGTAAGTGTTCCAAAGCAAAATACGTTTTTCGTTCTAATTTTTTCTGCGTATGTGTGTGTAGACGAAGGATGATGCAACGTATATCCAGATCTTGGAACAATTTTTGTCCAGTGGAAAATTCTATTTCTCGCATTCGATGGATCTTACTAATTCTTTACAGAGACAAGCTCAATTACATGGTGATGGTAGATCAATGTGGCAAAAGGTTTATAAGTCATGATAATGATTTCAAGTTTATTAATCTTTCCTCAAGGTTGACGAACGATTTTTTTGGAATCAGAATGTTTGTAAACGTCTCATAGAAAAATCGTACGATTATTCAGACAACAATGTGAGAAACTATCAAGTCTAATGGAAATATCCTTCTAAAATATTATTTTTTTAGATGTCTAATTTCATACTGCCTATAATCTATGGATGTAAGCGAAAACTCGTTCTCCAACACATTCCCAAACATATTCCATTCATAATTTATCTTTGTTAAAGATATCGAGTTTAAACAACTGACAATAAACAATTCCGAAATCGTATTCGGCTTAATATCTCGACGAAGTCAATTCAGAGCTGGCACTCGATTAAACTCTCGCGGTCTAGATGACGACGGCAACGTATCGAATTTCGTGGAAACTGAACAAATAGTGTATCACGTTGAAACGGGAAATCGAGTTTCGTATGTGCAGACGCGAGGATCCATTCCGGTGTTTTGGTCGCAGTATGCTAATGTAAAATATGCGCCGAAACCTGTAGTTGATCCCAAGTCCATCACAGTAAATCATCTTTGGTGTTTTTTTATTTCTCCCTTTTATTGATTAAATTTTTTTATGGCTGATTTTAGTTTGAGAAATTTTGTAAGCATATAACGGAACAACATATAAAGTACGGAGACGTTATCGCCGTGAATTTGGTGAATAAGAAAGGATCCGAGTTGATGCTCTCAAAAGAGTTTGAAAAGTATGTTAATGCAATGGCAGATCCTAAATTAAGGTAAGCCACTTTTTCTGTTTTTTTTTTTTGTTATTTTCATTCGTATTTTATTGTTTTTTCAAAAGATATGTGCATTTTGATTTTCATCACGAGTGTCGGAATATGCAATGGGACAGGATATCTTTACTGGTTGGACAATTAGAGAAAGATCTTTTACAACAAGGGTACAATACTCTAACTTTATCATTATTATTTTATTTAAAAAAAAATCTTGGTTTTTTTTGTGATAGATATTGTTGTGTAGATAGATTATTCACTGTTCTCCGAACCCAAACGTCTGTAATTAGAACAAACTGCATGGATTGTCTAGACCGCACAAACGTCGTGCAAACTGTATTCGCGCGACGGGTGTTGACTGCGCAATTGATTGATTTGAATATTACTGGCGCTACGCAGAGTGTAGATAATATTCCGGATTTGTCGGATATTTTCAGAAACAGTAAGAATGAAAAAAAATTAAGCAATATTTGCTTTTATTTTATTTGCTTCTAATTTTGATTTCTATTATTATTATTATTTTTTTATATTTGTGAATTTGATTCGAATGATTTTTTTTTTCATGGTTTGCAGTTTGGGCGAATAATGCTGATGAAATGGCATTGCAGTATGCGGGGTCAGGGGCAATGAAGACCGATTTTACACGAACGGGGAAGCGGTCTTGGAATGGGATTATGGATGATGGTTATAATGCTTCTATACGATATGCGAAGAATAATTATGCGGATGGGTGGCGACAGGTATATCAATTTTTTTTTTAAATAATTGTGAGATTGAGTTTGATTTAAATTATTTGTTTTTTTTTTGTTGTTGTTAGGATGGTTATGATTTGTTTTTGGGAAGATATGAAGTTAATCCTCAAGATCCGTCACCGTTTGCGAGGCCGTTTAATTCGTTAATGATTGCAGTAAGTACATTATCGTTACAAGCATGTGATGTTTTGTTTTTTTTCGAAAAAATTAATCTTTTTGAATAGATCCCGGTTTTCATAATTTTTAATATCTTTATGGCGATTGTCACTATACTCCGAGATCCCAGTAAAAAAACCCCCGTTATTTCCCCCTACTTTTTAAAAATCAAAACATCCTCTAAAACCAACATTTTTCAAAAAACAGGACTATTCTCATTCCACTTCTTAACAATTCTATTCTGGATCTTGTTAGCGATCCTAGGATTCCGCGTGCTTTTACAATACGGCTACGAATTCGTGAGTCGACCGCATTTAGTTCCGTTACCGACGGAGGTGCAACCGAGTGTTAGTGAGGCGGTGATGAAGGCGTTGAATTTATCGAGTTTGTCGCGGAAGAGTAGGTTTGGTGGGTTTGGTGGTGGGGTTTTTGAGAAAGTGAAGGAGTTTGGAGTGAAGGTTGGGAGTCGAGTTAGTGGGTTTGGAGGATCGAAGGTCAAGAATAAACATGATGCGTGAATATTTTTTTTATGTAAAGTTTTGTGGACTTGTGTTGGTGTTTTTTTTTGTTTTTTTTGGATGGAGAAAACACTTTTTATTATTTGGAATTAACCCAGAAACGTCCATTTTCAATGCATATTTTCGGATCTTTCGGTATTTCTAAAACTCTAGGGAAAGGAAGCTTCCCAAACTTTTCATGGATTGTTCTCCTGTAAAACTTCAATTTTAGAGTAGAATCATCTAAAACAACATGAAATATATTGTGTTCTTGATTTCATTTTACTACATATCCGAAATTGCAAATTTTCGTATTATACACACCATTTTCCCGACTTATTTTAATTTTCTATCAATCTCTCGCTCCTTTCTCTCCGCCTCAATCCACCACAACTCATTCGAATCAGCTACAACCTGACTTAACGGAACCGGATTATACCTATACAACCTTTCCTTACTCTCCGAAACCGAAATTTCATTACAATCCACTCCACCACCTTCAAAAATCTTCGCCGTAGTCTTCCAATCCCGCATCCGAACCCGAACAATCTTCCCCCTCCAACATTTCTGAATAACAATCGCCGAATACTGTTTCAATTCTTTCCCCGTCATGGGCACAACAGTTATTCTTTTGGAATTTGGTGAATTTCGAGTAAATGACCGGAGATATTTTATTGCTTCGTGGTTTTCGGATGAAATCGCGTAGTCTAGGGGTGTTTGTCGGTCTGGGGAAGTAAAGTCGGGAACGTTGGGGTTTGCGCCGAGCTGTAACAGTAGTTGGAGGGTTTCAAAGTGTGTGGAAGATTCGGATGCGATGTGGGTTACTGAAACTCCGTTTAAATCTTTTTTTTTTTTGTGGAGTAGGTTTTTAGAGTGGTGTTTTTTTTAGAAGCTTAAAGTGAAATAAGTTGTTTTACCTTGTGCGTTTAGGTCGGCTCCTGTTTCTGCGAGAAACTTTACAACATGGTTATTTCGGTAATATCTGATGGGAAAAAAATCAAACATTTTTAACAATCGATTCTTTCAAAAAAAATAGTAAATATAATCTTTACGTACACAGCGCAGAACAAAGGAGTCTTTCCATAAAAATCACGCATGTTGAGAAGTCCGCTTTTTGAAAGTAACAATACGCTAATAACAGGAATATGTCCATTTAACGCCGCCCAATGTAAAGCCGTTCGGCCTTCATTGTCTTGTATTTCCGAATTCCCGTTATGGGATATTAGAAACGAAACCATATCGGCCAATCCTCTTTGGACTGCTCGGAAAAGCGGTGGGTATCCCGAGTTATCTTTTTGGTTGATTTCCGCTTTATTTGTAATCAAAACGGTTGCGCACATTATGTGACCTCCGAGCGCTGCGAAATGAAGTGCTAATGTGCGAGTGGGAGTAAAAAAATAATTTCTTGATAGTTAAATTAATTTGGAATTTTCTAATAATTTAGCGAATTAAAAGAGCGAATAAATTACCTGTTTCTCCTTTATTATCGGCTCTATTCGGATCCACACCCTTTTCCAGTAAAACCTCGCAAACTCTCGCATGACCTTTCTTTGCAGCCCATAACAACGGCACTCTACCAAACTTATCTGGCTCATAGACTTTTTTCTCTCTCTCAAAAAATGCTAAAACACACAACACATGGTTCCGAGAACATGCATAATGTAAAGCCGTCGCGCCCAAAAAATCAAACACATCGTCACGAGCATCATCTCCACAAATCTCAAACAAAATTTTCAAAACTTGGACGTGACCTGCCGCCGCTGCAAAATGTATCACTGTTCGGCCTTTGTTATCCCGTGCATTGATATCAAGTTTTGAATAATGTGATGAAAGGAGTTTGGACAGTAAGTAAATGTTGTTTTCCGCGCTGCAAAGGTGAAGCATTGTACGATCTTGAGTATCCGGAAAGTTGATTATGTTTGGGAAATTCTTTATCAGCAAATCGACACATTTATAGCTCTGAGCTTGTTTGCACGTTGATAATAAATGTAGTGCGGTTTGACCATCTCCATCGCAAAGTTTCCAGTTTAACAAAGAGTCGGATTGAATCGACGTTGACACTTTGTTATTGATACGTTGTTTTGATAAAAACACATTTTGTAGTTTTGAAATCACTGAAACGGATTTCGCAACTTTGCAATATTTAATCAACGTCGCCATGTTCTCAAACTGATTTTCAGAAGCGGCACAATGTAACGGTGTCATTTTTTGATTGTCCATATGGTTAACTGCATTCTCCAAAATAGAAAACTCGTTGCGGTTTTCTTCAATTGCGGTGTTCAGAATATACCGTAACAAAATTTCAACGCATTTGTTTCGCTTTGCTTTTTTACTCCTCTTCATAACGGCATAATGTAATGCCGTTCGACCCAATTGATCAGAAATTGTAAAATCAACCTTCACTTTACATTTAAGCAAAAGATTCAAGATTTTATGGTATCCGAAAATACACGCATAAAATATTGCTGTTTTTCCTGAATTATCTGTGTGATTTATTGCAACGGATTCTTTTTTGGAGAGAAGATATTTACAGATGGTGTAACGATTGTTTATCACCGCCAGAATCAGTGGTGTTTGGTTGGTTCGTGGGTCTGGTGTATCAAGCGAACAGTAATTTGAGAGACCTATGAGGAGATTTAAGTCGCCGTTTATGCAAACTTGATGGATTAATGGAAATTGGTAGGGAAGTTGAAGTGAATCAGATTTCGGTATATCATTTAGAGGTTCCACTGGTATTATTTGTGTTGTTGGGGATTGTGGAGGCGGTGAATCTGGTATGGTTGAAGTAATTTGTGATTGTTCTGTTGGAGATATCTGTTTTATTATTCCAATGTGAATCAGTGAATAAATCGAGTCAATAAATTGAAAATTTACGAAAAAAAATATATAGAATTTAAATACCAGCGATAAACTCTGACTGATAGATTTTGAATTACTACTGCTCACTTCCAATTTCGAGGATCCGACGTTATCTTCTGGGACAACTTTCCTCAATGCGGATCCGGGTTGCAACGGCAAAATTCTGTTATTTCGTTTCAAAACAGGCAAATTTGTTTGGTGAGTGTTTGAATCAAATTTTTCGGATAATGCAACGCTAGGTCTATTGGAGTCTAGTTGTAATATCGATAAATTAATGCTGTTTGTTGAAATTACATCTTGATCTCGTTGATGAATTGAACGCTTTAAAGTTGATCTGCTGGGAATTGGAATTAAGTTCATTTTTTTGAACCCTTTTTTTTAATGTATGAATGACGTTATTTTTTGGAAAAATTAATTTTGGTGTGCAAATACATAAGCCAATCAAACTATGGGAAATTCATAATTAATAAATCCCACCCTGTAACTCAAGATTTTGTTATGGCGATGTTATTGAAAGTGTGATATCAGAGTTTTTTTCCAGAAAGGTTTTAAACTGTGCGAATATTGATTGAAAAATTGCAAGTAGAAACAACGATTCATATAGAAGTGGTAAAAGTTTCAAAATTTCAGCAGCCTGCAATTTAAATCTCGACTGTACTACTTATAACGGTCGAAAGTATAGTTTAAGCCATGTTGTGATCAGAATTTCAAAGTTTTTCCTGAAACAGAAGCGTCAACCCGGGTGATAGAAACCCCAAAAAACTGCTACATCCTTTAATCCTCGATTTTAATGAAAGAGTAATAAAAAATGTTCAAAACTTACAGTACAACCAAATGATCTGTAAAGTCTTTTATTTTGGGTGATTATGCACAACAATAGTATCCGAAAATTCCCCGGTTCCAACGGAGATCTTGTATTTTAAATAATTTCTGAAGCTTTGAGGACTTTGGGCGATTTTACTCAATTTGCAATTCTCTTTGCTCCTGGTGTTGGACACTTTACAATAAACTATTTCAAAGTCCAGGAGTTGGAACTAAATGCTGCATTTAAGAATAACTCGCATCGGTTGACCTTTGCTACTATCGCAGGAGATTTTTTCTTCAATTGCCTCTCTGATCCAGAGTCTGCATCATGATTGATTCTGTCCAAAACGACCATTTATGTAAACTCGTAGAATCTTTTTATGAACTTTAGTATTCATCTTTGGACAAAGTTAGTTGTATGAGGCAGAAAATAAACTCCACAAGGAGACTGTATTGAAAGCAAGCGAGATTAATTCGCGTTTTCAAACTGAAATTCCCGATTTGTGTTGGGTCGTTGTAAACGTTGTAATCGACAAAAGAATATCTAAGCACTGACGCACCCGTAACTGTTAGATCTGAAGTTTGATGATTTCAAATATCTATTACAAATTATTATATTTGAGTTCTCGCTGCGTGCGGCATTGGCTGTGGGAATACGTAGTGAACACAAAAATCGAAAGGCACGAACTTCGCGAAATGTCGATTTTGAACAAACTCACTTTCTTCACTTTGGTCGCAGAGATGTTGGTGTTTATCATTTCTCTTGCCCCCTTATCTTTCGTTCCCGTAAAAATGTATGTGCGGTTTTTTGTCCAGATCTTTATTCTTAAATTTCTCAACTTACATTTCTAATTTGAAACACACCGCATTTAGTCGTAAAGCCGTCTTTCTTCGAATTGCTAAAGGTTTGAATCATGAATACGTACGATGGGTTGGACAAATTATTTTGTTTGCCATTGGAATTGTGTTTGCTGATACATTGAGGGTTTTGTTTAGAATGGAGGTAATGTTGAACTTTTAAATCTAGTGAAATTTGTTTTATAATGATAAAATTTTTTATTTTGCGATTTTTTATTATGAAAACGAAACCAATAATTCAGAATGAATTCCATGAGAACCACGATGAACATGATCATACACATATCCATGTTGAAGACAGATACGGTATTTAAATTATATTCTAAAATTTATATTTAGTTGGCAATGTATTAACCGTAAACGAATTGTTATGTATTAGAGGATTTGAAAAGAAAAGCGAAAAAGTTCTACAACCACCGTAACATGTACTTATCTTTATTCTCCTTGTTTATGATCTTGTATGTACAGTTAATTGTTACCACAATTTCACTTTAACGAGAATTTGTTTCATTATTTCAGGGTTTTGTACAGAAGATTCAAGGATATTTACGATCACGTTGTATACCAAGAAAAAATTGAACAATTGCAACTTGAATTGAAGAATGGGAAGAAAGACGTCACCGAAGGTAGCAGTAAGAATGTCCAAACCTCGGCGGGATCCGCTACCAAGCGAACATCAGGGAAATCAGAATAGATTTTCAGCTAAATCGGAGATAAAGAGAACGATGCAGACATTTGTATTTGCCAGAACCTTTTTTAAATAAATATTCAGAACTTGAAATTTAATTGAGTTTATAAAAGCCACACATGCTATGGCTGAAAAAGAATGGGCTTGCAATGATTGTACTTTTCTTAACCAATCGATTTCATTGTGTTGCGAAATCTGCGGGAGAATAAAGAATAATAGTACTGCTGATTCAACGATTGACCTCGTCTCGGATTCAGATTCAGATGTTACGACAATTGACGAAGAATTAGCAGCCGCCATCGCCTTGTCGTTAGGAAACCCAGATGTGAAAAATGATACGAAATCCACGTTAAATTCAAGTACCCGTAGCACCAGTAGTAGCAGTATTAACGTTAGTAATATGACCAGCAGCACAAGTGTCTCCAACAACAGTACCAGCACAGGAGGAGATTTTTTGGCGCAACGAAAGCAAATGGAGCAAGAAAGATTGAAACGATTAGAAAAGAATAAGCACCAAGATGATGAGACGCATTCGGGCGAGTTTCAAATGTCGAGTAAACGAGCGCGGTTGAATCAAAGTTCAGGTGAAAAGATGCGGTATCTTGGCGGAACGGTGAAGTTGAATATTATAAATGGGTTTTCGAGGGATGGATATGTTTCGTTTGATGATATTGTTAAGAAAGTAAGTGAAGACGGATCTTGATATTATCCTTCTACACAGTAGAATATTCATCTCGTCGTGGATTATGTAGGAGGACTTGCATATGTGTATATTAACGGCATTTCAAATTGATGATGAATGGCTACTACAAAAACTTCCTCGAAATAAACCGATTTGTATTGTTCGTCATGGAAAAGAAGAAGATAAAAACCTAGCGGTAATTTAAAATTTTTAACACTCATATGCGGGAAAAAAAATTTGATCAACTATTATTTATTATCTCGTACCTTCTTCTACAAAAGGATAAGATTCTAAAACCGCTTTATGGATCAAAATCGGAACATGTATTCCCATTTCTCAAAAGTAGCTCGTTTTATTCTGGATGCATGCATTGCAAAATTATGGTACTTGATTTTATCCAACTTAGCGTAGACGCTGAATGATTAACAATCAATGTAGGTGTTGAAGTACACTGGATTTCTTCGTGTTGTTATCGGATCGGCAAATCTCGTACCATACGATTGGGAACTGATAGAGAATGTTTGTCGACAATGAGAAATCGTGCACAAAACCATGTGATAATTCATTTATTTTTCATGATTGCTAGATCGTATACGTTCAAGATTTCTTGCCAAACGGAAACGTACTTCAACCGACCGACTCAAACACAAACGAGACGTCACAATTTAAAAAAGATCTTTGCGACTTGTTGATTGAAATGGAAGTACCGAAAGAATTCTATAAAGAGTTGGACAATTACGATTTTGCGGACGTGGAGGTTTCGCTGGTTGCTTCGCGACCTGGTCAATTTAAAGGACAAGATGCCGAGAAGTGGGGGCTTTGTAGGTTATCGAATGTTATTAGAGGGTTTGGATCGGCCTCGAAAGATCGGAATGTGGAGTGTTTGGTAATGTCTTTGCCCAATTTCTTGTTTTTTGGCTCTCAAACTTTCTAGTCGTCATCTTTGGGTGGACTGCCCACAAAATTTGTCTGGCAGATGTATAGAGCATCTTGTGGGGAAATACCTGACGCAAAGCCTCCTAGTGAATACCCGGCTAAATTGAAGATACTGTTCCCAACGGAGAACACGGTGAAGAATTCTACGTTAGGAGTTGATGTAAGAATTGGTTCAAACAAATAATGGTCGATTACTTGATAATATTCATTTGTAAAAGGGCGGTGGAGTGATATTTTTTTCTGAAGATGGATGGAGAAAGTGTCCAAAAGATTTATTTCATAACCCAGAGTCAAAACGCAGTCGAGTACTGATGCATGCCAAGGTATTTCTCTTTGTTACTTGTAAAAATAAACAAAGTTCATATTAAAAACGCTCGTTTTTTTAAAGACAATATTAAGCGAACCATCTGCGAGTTCAGGAAACCCAGCAGATAAAAAATGTTGGTTTTATTGCGGGTAATTGAATCTTTAAACAGGAATGTGCGTAATTTTGCATCGTAACAGATTTATTCGTAGGAGTCACAATTTTACGAAATCGGCGTGGGGCGAAATGATAAACAATCCTAAAAATGATGTTTCTAAGCGGCAAATAACAGTGAATAATTGGGAAGTTGGTGTAGTGATGCAACTGGACCGTGTGACGGCAGCATTGACACCGTATAAACGACCCGTGAATAAATATTTGGAGAGTGATAAGGCATGGATTGGAAGAGAAAGCTGAGGGAATATTCAATTTCGATTTGTGGGTGCAATTTTTTTTTTTTAAAAAATAAAAGTTGCTTTTGTTTATAATTCTTATGGCCTCCACGTTATCACTTGAATTGCTCGCTTTGATGCTTCAACGATTTGTTGGTTTTCGAGTTCTTTCATTGCTTCCAACTAATCAATAATGTATCATCAACGTTGCAGTAAGGAAAAGTGGAATACCTTTTTGAGGCAAGAATGCAATTGAAATCTTCCTCGATAGTCTTCTGCACAGTTTGTTATTGTCTAAATAAAAAGAAATAAGTTATATCCTAATTTTCCTAAATACAAACCACATACTTTGATGGTATTCAACAAGACTGATTCATTTTTATCATCCAGTAACGTGATTAATGTTTGAATTGCATTTTCACGAACCATCATACGTTTAGCATCACAGTCAATTGTTATACTTTTTTATAAAAAAATATGATGGATTATGAAAATTTCACAATCAGTTATTTAATCGGAAGGAACCAACCTCATGAGAGCCCCTGCTGCCGCGGCACGAACTTGAGATTTCCTATCACTTAACAACCGAATGAGACAAGAAACCGTATCCAATTCACAAGCTTTTCGTTTTCCCGCCGGATAAAAACTTAATGCCATAATACACCTGGACGCAGCAACTTTAACTTCCGTAACCATTTCCAATTTCACGAGAGCGGTGAATGTTTCCATCGCGTTGCAATCTAGTGCGTCTTTTGGCATCCAGGGAGATTTGCCTAAGCGGATGAGATTGTACAAAGTTTCTAAAATGGATATTTGAATATCTAGTCTTTCGAAAGGAACTTTTTTCACGAGGGTTGGGAGTAAACTATGTGAAAGAATATTTTCAACGCCTAAAGTGGGTGATGAAGTGGTTTGTTTGAAAGTTTTAGATATAAGAATTTTTAAAAAAACCTTCATGGTTTAATGTAACTCTGTAGAATGTTTCGTGAATGTTTTTTCTAACAACGAGATCCTCATCATCAAACTTTTCCCGAGAATAATATTTTAGCATTTTGAACTTGGAGAAATGTAAGTTTATTTTTAAATACCAGTTTCGACAAAGCCAACGGTGCATTACAATTTACAATACTTGTTCTTCCAGCGGCGATACCTGGGATAATTTCAATAAAATAAAATGAATTGAAAATTTATTTTCTTTTTTGAATAAATACCGGATATAGTAGCTAAACATTCCGTCGATTTTTGTTTAATCGTCAAATCTTCTTCACTTAATAGTTTTACAAGTTTCGGAACAACACCTATTAATAAATCCAATTCCAAAATCAATTTTTTAAAAAATCATGATGACGAATATCCATTTTTTATTACGTTCTTGCAGTCCTTGAGCGATATGCTCAGGATTGTGAAATAGATCCGAAAGAAAAACCAACGCTCGTTGTTGTCGAGATACAGAACCATCTAATAATTCTGATACCTTGCAAAAACAAGAAAAATTCAACAAATTTGAAATATTAAAAAATTATTTTCAAGTACAAGATTTGGAATCGCACTCCTTCCAAAGGCGAGATGGCATTTTGTTGGATCAACATCGAACGGAAGGGTATTCGACAACCAATTTTTCAAATCTGCAGGAGACAGTTGATTGTTATTGTATATTGGGTGTTTGCTTGGGATGTTCAGAGATGAATTTAGTGGATCCGCTTCCATTTTTTCCTTTTATTTTGAATGGAAGTGAAGAAGATTAACGTCGCACGAAATCTGATCAATCATGTTTTTCTGTCAGTGCTGATCTTGACTGTCAATGTTGTATTAAGTTATTATTTGGGTGATTAAGTCTATAAAGCCGTTTTGATCTCAAGTTGAGCTATCGACCAAGCCTGTTTTTTGACACCAAAAATCATTCAACGATGGACAAACGCCCAAAACCTCCGCCTCCTCCGAAAAACGTAAAAATAAAAGACAATTACGCTCCAAAAGGTTTCTTCTGATAATAATGTATAAGTTTTATATTATTTAACCTACCTCCAGTCAAGGCTCCAAAGAAAGTCGACCAATGTAACATTTGTCCGCGTTGCAAACAACCAATCCCCATTTCCGAAATGGACCAACATGTAAAAGTCGAGTTATTGGATCCACGGTGGAGAGAACAAAAGAAACGGGCTTTGGATAAAAACAGAGATACTAACCTTGTAGACAATGGTAAGAAATTTATACTTAACGCTCTTTTCATTCTAACACATAACTCCTTCTTTCTTCATTAGCGAATGTTGTAATGGCTTCGTTGAAACGATTAGCAGAGTATAGGACCGATATTTTTGGCGGTGATGAATTGGAAGTTGATAGAAAGGTTTGTTTAGACTAATGTTTCGTATTTGTGCTCATAGTTTTTCGTTTCGCTTTCGTTAGATGAGGGAGGAGAAAGCTCGCGCTGCGCAAAAGGAAATGGATGTTTGGGATGGTCACACTGCTTCAATTACAAGCGTCACTTTGAAAGCGCAGCCAACAGTCCAAGAACAGATTGCTCATATTCAAAAGACTTTGGAGGCTCAAAATCATATTATTGGACCTCGAATTCCCGATTTCCCGAATAGCAGCTCTTTGGTATGTTGTTTACAACTCCTACATTACCAATTTACTGAAATTTCCTTTTTAGCCTCCAAAACCTGATCTTTCGATTCCTGCTCCTGGAGTTCAACCTATTCCCGTCTATCCTGATGCATTCGAGCAATTTAAAACGCCCCAAATTCCTTTGCAGCCTCCCATTCAACCGGTTTGGGACACACTTGCAGTTCAACCTAAACTTCCCGAAATGACTGATGTGGAATATAAAGAGGAAGAATCTCAACAAATTAAGCGTCCTCGAATTGAAGAGATGCCTCCTTTGCCGGGAATGATACCTGAGTCAGAGTTTCTGCAGATGTATCTGGTAAAGATCACATTTTCCTCCTCTTGTCATATCATATTAATCCCTCTTTATTTAGGGCCCTATTGAAGTTGTTATCAAGAAACCTCAGATTGCGGAGCGAGAAAAGGATTGGTCTCTTGATGGATCAACTTTGGTTTTGGATGGATTACCATATTCAACGCTTATCTCTGAGTTGAAGAACCGTATCTCCCAACTTACTAAAATGCCTCCCTCAAGAATGAAGTTGACTATCAATGAAAACGTACCCCACATGAGGTTGACTTTGAAGGACACCGCGAATCTGGCATATTACAACTTTCGACAGAGCGAATATGTTGTGCTGGCTGTGAAAGAACGAGGAGGAAAACGTTGAAAAAATAAAAAATAAAAAATTGACTACGTTGAATCCATGTATTGTGTTTTCTGTTTGCGGCGTGTTATAAAACAAGATTAAGGGAAAGAGTTCACGATCGTTTGGCATAATCCAGTTTCTCAACCTTCACCTCACCATCCACAATCTGATATACGTACATTGTAACTGTGGTTTCCTGAACATCCATTAAAACAAACGACGGAGTAGTTTCTGTTGAGTATTCAGAGCCAGCAAGAGGTAAATTTGAAAAAGCCCCGGTGGCCGAACCAGGATTTACAAAGAATCTTCCCTCATATTCATAGGCCTCAAATTTATGCGAATGGCCGTACACCAAAACATCAGCGTTCATTTTCCTTGCCACGATACTAAGGGCCTGGGAATCCACCGGCGGGATAATCTGGTGTCCATGAATTACGCCAATGCGAAGCGAGCCATGTTCGATTACTCGTTGAGTTGGCGTAGACGGTGGTACCGAGTCGTCGAAATCGCCTCGCACCAGGAGTACGTCAGAGCTTACGGTGCGCAAGTATTCGAGCACTTCACTGGAACAAAGGTTTCCGGTGCATAAAATTTGCTGTATTTTCCCAGGCACCAAAAGCTTTTTGAATTTAGCGGGGATGTCGAGAGTTCGGTGCGGAATGTGGAAGTCTCCAATCGCCAAGACGAGCATTCAATCGCTGTTTACTGTAAAAAGGCGCAAATGGACTTGAATTGCAGTCTCATTTTTCAAATCATTCTGATCCAACGTCTATTTCTTCATGTCGTTATGAATTTAGGTGATCTTCTGCAAAATACTAATCATTTTCTGTCTTATTTCGGTTGAATTTTATCTGTAAAGTAAACTGATTCAAACTGAATGAACGAACTGTATGTCAATCAGACCAGTTTTCGATGCAATATTCTTTTTTATAAATTATTCCACGTTATCTAATTATGATGGGAAAAAATAAATAGTGAATTGAAGTGATAAATTTGAAAAGCCAGCTTTTGGAGTATCAAACGGCAAATCATCAAGGAAGGCAGATCCACAGTTTCGGGGTGATGTACGGTATCGGGATTGGTTGTCAACGGGCGCACTGTCTTGGCATACTGTTGAAGCATGTGATGATGTCGGAATTTGATCATGATGATAAAATTACAGATTCTCCAGCTCGCTCCGCAACTATGACACAAGAGATTCATCAACCAAAAAACAGAGATTGAAAAGTCTAAAAGGTCCTAAATCCTTAAATCATGTTTTATCATGATTCTATTGCAACTCTATCGAATCACAATGACGATATTCCATTTGCCGCAAAGTCTGCCAGTGGATTTTTGCATATCGACTCTCATTGTGAGTCGATTTTTGAAATAATCGTATTCTATTAGCAAGACCAGCGTTGGTGGTTTATTCTGGTTTCAATTGGCTCCAAAGCAACTTCTCATTATCGATTTCCCACAAGAAATTCTTTTTCAAATCGCCGACGATTTACGCCGCTTTAACCCTCGCTTTCATTTTCTCTTAAATTTGTCCCTATCATGCAGAAAACTTTTCGTTGTTTTTTCTCCATTGCTTTATCGCTCCGTAGTTGTGAACTTACAAGGAGTTACGATATTTGACCCGTTTGGCGCTCGCATTACGTTGTTTGCCCGAAAATTCGTATTTTCTGCTCAACACTGGATGAATCTTCGATTATTCCCTTTTCAACGCCTCGAAGAAATAAACATTTCGTTTCCTTACGTTGGCCGAGCTAATTGTCATCCCGATTCGAGAAAGGCTTTCAACGATGCTATTTGCGATGCTTCTAATTTAATTAGATTCGGTACCTTAAAATCTCTTATATTAGACTTTACAGAAACTGACGAACAGGGTTGGCCAAAGAGGGTCGGTGGAAGTTTGAGTGGTCTAAAATTGCTGGAATCGTTTAAAATTAAATTTGATGCGAGTTTTATTGGAAGAGACGCTAGTGAGATCGATACTGCGTTGTTGGAGTTTGCCAATGGGATATCTTCCTTATCGAATCCCTTCTTTTGATTTCCACGTTTCTGACTCACGTCAATTAAGAAGAAATTCGTGGAAAATTTCGTTTACGGCGATATTTAATGAACTGGAGTTGTGTAAGAAACTTGAAACTCTAAAAATTCGCTTAACCTGGGAATCACCCGATTCTTTGGAACGGCTTGCGGGACTCATATCGGGTTCAAAACTCGCAAAATTAACTCTGAATAACTTCCCAGTTGATTCGAACTTAATGAAGTCCGTGATTAATTGCGATTCCATTTACGAATTTGGTCTGGGAATCGACCCATTATGCCCGCGAAGCAATGGAACTGCTTCTGGCGTCCCCTCCAAAATCCCTCAAACTTCACAACTACCACTATGATATCGGTGATACGCTAGGCGAGCATAAGCAGATCAAGATTCCCCAAAACGTAATCACCAACCTGAACATTTCTCTTCTTGACAGTGATTTATCGGAAATGATATTGCAACAGCTGAGATCGAGCGGTAGTCTGAAATTTCTCAAAATCAGTATCAAGACGCGGACGGAGCTACATCTTGTTTCACACTTGATCCGAAACTCATCGACCTTATCGGAACTCGACTGTGATATTCAAAATGATTTCATTGAAGAGGAAATAAGCGAATATTTCGAATCAATCCGGTCAAGTACCACACTTTCAACGATCAAGTACCGTTTCTCGGAATGCAATTAACCATTCGGGTGGTTGACTCGGACGAGTTCGAACTTCAAATTAATGGAAATTGAATGCTATCTTTATTACCGGTACTTCCATTTGAACGTGAATGAGATGATACAGAATTTGCGTGTGAATCAGTCGGTTCCAATTCGTCACTTGATAATCTCGTCGCTGGACAAATTTCTTGTCCCTACTAAAGTTTTGAAGGTGCGAATTCACCGTGATTTGGATTTGGTTGATGTTCAATTGGTATCGTACAGGAGCTTTGCACACATTGATTTAGTAGTTACCGTTTTCCATGATCTCATCATTGGTGTGTTAAAGATTGATGGGATTTACGTAGATGAGTTGACGGAGGAGGAGGAAAGGTCACTACTTGATGAATTGGGGAAATGTGATCTGGAACGAGAATTTAACGTGAAATTTTATAACGGAAGGAGACTTGTTTATGTTGTTGGGAATTAAACTTGTTAGAGTCTTTGTTGTGACTCAGCATCTTTCAAAAACTTTATATAATTCCGGTAAATCTGCAACTTGAACAATCGAACCGTTTTCAATCAGAACTTGCGGTGCCGAAAATGAACTCTTCAACGTTGGAAATAGCAAATGTTGAACGGTCCACTTGTATTCCTCGATCGCCGTATCTGTTTGATTCATAGAATCCATTGTTTGATCTTCATCAGATTCTTCCACAGGTCCTTCGAATGCGTAAAAGAACGCAAGCGTTCGACAAAAGGACTCGAAACATGTCTTTTCACTTTCCCAATCAACCTGTTTTTTTTTTGTTTTTTTTAGCAGAAGGTTTGTATAAGTTAAAATTAAAATATACTCACATCACTTGCAACGCGAAGACAGAAGAATGGGAGCTTACTCCAATTTGGCAAATATCCCTTTAAAATAATCGGCAACGAATACAGCATTCCATCTTCGCTAACCCTGATAGAAAAATACTCTTCCAGCATTTCCTTATGGTTTACGAAAATCTCAGCGACATTCTGGGAAGCGCAAACCAAAATAAATAAGAAAAATAAAATTCCACGTTCAACTTGGCAAAACAATACCTGTGCAATCTCATCCTTCGACATTAAATTATCGTTGTCCCATTTTTTATCATCCTCTTGATTTAAAGCAATTTTCACCAATTCGTAAATGGAAGTCGGAGTCGATATGTTTATGAATCCGAAATTGGCAAATGATTTCAAGGATAATTGGTAGAAGAGTTCATAACTTCAACAAAAATCGTAAATCTTTAGGGATGTCAAAAAGAGAAATACAACGCATTACCTTGCGTCGCGATAATCGATCATGTATAATTTAGTTCCTTTCTGAATCAGAGCAAGTACGTTATCGACGCATCCAACGAAGGTGTGTTCCTTAAAAACCTCGGTTACTCCTATAATTTTATTGAAAGAAAAATTATTAAATCCTCAATAGAGAATAAGAATAAATACCTTTATTCTCTCGGCCGTGTACTTCTTCTCGCAACTCTAATACACTGGTCAAATTTACCTCCACAAATTCTCGCTGTGTTCCCAGATCGATATTTGGGGAATCCGATTCGTCATCAACTTCAATGGCCGAACCTTCTCGAACTTTGGAGGCAATCGGAGTCATTTCTAAGTCCATTTCATCCTCGTACTCATCCGGAAACAGTTGGTCACCATCAAATCGTTCGTTTTTTCGTGAAAGTTGACTAGAGACATTCGATTCATGCGAAATTGGAACTAGGAATGAATCTAGAGTTTGAGTTTTACTGTCTGTTCGAACGAGTTTATTTTCAGATTGTTTCACTTTTGTTACTAAAAAAATGAAATGATGAAAATTTAAAAATTAGAGTTCTGTTCGGGTTTCAGTTAAGTTTGAACATACTTGAGTTTTGCTTTGGTGATTCGTCGTCATTATCTCCATTCAACGTCAGTTTTGAACCGGGCAATAACGTTTGAGTATAAAACACGCGAGAAGTTGTTGCCGAGGCCAGTCGCGTCTGCATCGCTTCGCAGATGCTTTCAATAATCTTTTCCTGGTCCAAAAAAAAAACCTTTCATCGCCGGTTATTAATATCTTTACAGATATTTTCAAAACAGATAAATACCTCATTTTTCGTCGGGTGCACGTTCACATCAACGTTTTCAGATTTAATTCGCAGGTCCAAGTAAACAAATGGATGTGATCCTTTAGGTAGATAGGTTGAGTAAAGATTTTCAATCGCACGCTTCAATTCAGAGCAATCCACGAGTCGGTCTAGTCTTGTACATAATTCAGTACAAAGAAATAGTGATAGAAAAATTAGAAGATGATATACGGTTGATAAATAACAAGAAATTCATTTTTTTCATGCTGTAATTTGCATGTGATATTCGCCCCGAAACTTCGTATTCGAGCTCTGGTGATTTGCTTTCAAAATCTAAAATTTCCTTCGAGACAGCAGATCCATATATCGAACCAATATTAGATGAGATCGAAGATTTCGCTCCAGTATGTACATCTAATGTAGTTGATCCAAGCTTTATTTACAAATTTGAATAAGACATGAAACGATAAATGCACAAAAAAAAAAATCAAAATCAAATATACCTTTTTGCATGTGAAAGCAACGCCACTGTTATGAATTGCATATTTAGTAACTACATCTAGAATCTTCAAGTATTCGTCGTTTGCATTTTTCAATGCTTTCCTCCGAGTTGGAACATTGTAAAATAAATCTTCAACCGTGATTTGAGTACCGTTATTTCCTGCACACGGTTTCGGATCTGCACTGGCTCCTGGTCGAGGGGGTATCAATTTTCCATCAGCGTAATGAGCTCTATAGAGACAGACACAAACAATCAAACATGTGCACAAGAGAAACAATTGAAATTTACTTCCAAGCACATTGCGAGTCTCTCGTCTTTGTCGTAATAGAAACATGCGCAACATGAGTAATACTAGCAAGCGCTTCACCACGAAACCCAAACGTTCTGATGGTTTTCAAATCTTCGAATTTTGATAATTTTGAAGTAGTGAATCTTTCGCAAACGATCGCAAGGTCTTCTTTTCTTATCCCCGTTCCGTTGTCTTGGATTTGCAGTAGCTTTAGTCCTCCTTCTTTGATTGTTATTGTAATGGAACTGGCGTTGGCGTCTAGGCAGTTTTCGATTAATTCTTTAAGAGCGTTTGCGGGTCGATGGATGACCTTTATTAGGACGTGAACTTAATATATGATATGCATGAATTAAGGAAAGAATACTTCTCCAGCGGCAATTCTGTTAATAACGATTTCGTCAAGTTTTTGGATTGAAGCGGGCTCCATTTGTCAAGATTATAAACGTTATGTGGTTCCTACTTTCACAGGAGAAACTTTTAAGACTTTTGGCATAATGCATGAGAAATCGGCGGGTATGTAAAATTCGCCCTACATGTTCGCACACATTCGCATGACGGACTTGTCAACGGAATGTCCGGGAACAATTGTGCTGCTAATGTCCTCGCACCGCTACACAAGATCCCAATATTTAAACCCTTTTCCGATCGGCGTCACCATCATTTCGAATCGAGATTTACTTTCTATTTTCACCTTTTGCACGCATGAGCGCTGAATCTACTGGACTGGCAGTTCAAAACGGAGACACTCCTGAGACTACCAACTCGGAATTGTCGACGACAATACCTTTTGCTTCTTTGGCTGCAACAGCAAACGTGCAAGGAGACAAGGACTCGGATAAAATTTGCACAGGTAAATCTTGGATTACTCTTTATGACAGTTAGTGTTGCTTTACCATTCTTATTTTTTATTTAAGGGGCGTTTCATTATAACATGTACGATTACGCTCAACAGATGGACAAGCTTCGCGAAGTATTATTGTTCGGACCGCGCAAAAAATTCAATATAAGGGATGTTGTTGACGAAAAAATAGTTATCGAACTCGTTTCCACGCAATTGCTCGCCGTGCAAAGTCTTAGTTTTGATATCACTATCGGAAAAATTAAACAGCAATTAAAAACCTACCCGGATGCAAAGTTTCCGGCCTACATCTTCACAGATGCAATAGAGTGGAATGACCTTGAGCGATTGATTGTAGAGGTAATTTCTAGCGAGAGTACGAAGTTGAAAAGAAAGGTAAGTATTTTTGTTTTGCTTTTGCTTTTTCCACTGTCTTCCATCCAATTGATTTATGTTTATACAACCAAATTAGATCAACAACTTCGTTTCTCCCAAAATGCCTCAACCCTTACTTACTTTTGCAAGAAGAATGTTTCCGATGTTGGATTACTGTCAGAATTCCAACAAAAAATTGGTTTTTGCTGAGTTATTGGTTTGTCGCTGGTCAACTTTATGTTTTAACCTTGCTGATTCGTTTTTTTCTAGCGTAAATTTGAACTCTACGAAACCACTAAAACCAAAACTCCAGATATGGAAGATGATACTGGTTCAATGCGCAAGTATGAGCAGAATGTACGGAATCTTCCAAGAGGGATGCGTGCGTGGATTTACAGATACAATGAGTGGGCAAAGATATTTATTCTGAGAAATGATGCTGTGGAGCTAAAAAGGTTTCTATAAACAGAAATTTTTTTCCCTTGTATTTGGTTAGTAATGTGGTGTTTTTTAATTTACAGTATATGTGCAGAGACTGTGAAGGAAGACCAAATGAGATGTGACATGAGAGCACCACAAAATACATCGACTGTGCAGAGTGATGCTTCAATTTGGATGGGAATGTCCGAGTTTCTTTGGTTTCTTTTATCAGTCACCGATATTTTTTACAGTTGCAAAGTTTACAGTGTACAAAATTCTTTTCTTAAATTCGTGTGTCATAGTGGAAATTAGATCTTCATCACACATTACCTATCGATCTGATTAGTTGTTTCACTTTATCCATATGAATAATCAGCAATCACGATCTTGCGTGGGGTGGCGAGTGAAGGTCATTGACCCAAAATTTCGCACAGCTAAGAGCACAAATCTAAACTAAAAAGCAAAAAATCATTTTCGAGGTTTCAGGTTTAATTTGTAAAACATGGATATATCTATTTGCAAAATTCTTGTCGATTTCGCTTGCACAAATAAAAAAATTCAGTGCATACTTTCAGCCTGTAAATTACATAAACTCATCGTGACTGATTCACCATCAGTTCGTATGCTAGAAGTGAGAGTAATATAAATGTACACAAATGACGGACGAAGCCAATGAGGAAATTAATTTTCAGTTTTCCGATATCCAGTACATAATAACACGAAAATGACGTTGAAATCAAATGTTCCGGAAATACGGCCTTGACGCAGACGGATTGAGATTCAGGAAAACCGAGATTTAGGAAATGATAATTGAATTACACGGATTTAGCGAAAAAGCGGGACGATCCGAAGCAACACAAGCGGAACAGGAAACAGCTGGCGCGGATGGAACCCTGGGAGACAAATTCACAACCAACCACAGCAGCCAACCAAAAACTTTTTCCAAACACGTTTTTGCCTTTTTGTGCATTGTGTTTTTGACAGCTATTCAAACAGTCCCAATTGGAAAATGAAGGTTGGTTCTGCATGCGCTTTCCATTCCACTAAGAATTCATGCTAATCTCCGCCTGATTTATCTCTTAGTTTGGGAAACACATCGAGAGACAACGTTCCGAATGGGCGGGTTCTCATTACCTAAACTACAAAGCCCTGAAGAAAATCATAAAGTCCGCTGTGGCCGTAAACGATCAGCTACAGCAACAACAATCAGATTCAATAGATGCCTCTCAATCTCAAGTAAACGATAATTCTACCGGAAATTCAGCTGACCAGTCGCAAGAGTTTCAGGCTCTGAAAACTGCGTTTTTCTTCAGATTAGAACGTGAACTTGAACAGGTATGTGCTTTTTTAAAGTTGGATAGTTTTTTTATTTTAATTGAAATTGTTTTTTTCACAGATTAACTCGTTTTATTTGCAAAAAGAGAGCGAATTTAAAGTACGATTACGGTCCCTAATCGATAAGAAGCGAATCATTCTTTCTGCTACGAATCCTACCCATGCTGCACTGTTACATTTGAAAGAAGCATTCTCTCAATTCCAGCAAGATTTAGCCAAACTTCAGGTAAGAAAAGCGTTGTGAATTTGTCATAATCAAGCTAATCGCTAGACGGATAGAAATTTGTGGATACGAATGCTGAAGGGTTCAGAAAGATTTTGAAAAAATGGGACAAGCGTGTGAAAGCAACGACGAAAGAGTTGTATCTATCTCGGCAGGTGGAGATCCAACCATGCTTTAATAACGAAGTACTTACCGAGCTGAACGATTTGGCAGCGGCGAACCTAGCTGATCTCGACCAACGACTGGAAGGTCTTGAACCAGAGAAGACAATCACGAAATCATCGTCACTGGATGCTATTGTTCCAAATACGACTGAAGACCCCGTCGACGATGTGGAAACGCAGTTTGCAATGTTATTTATCAACGGTGAAACTTCCCTAATAAAAGAATTTTTGGAAAATCGGAAAATACCATCAGATCAGTCGGCGTCCTCGTTAACGGCCTTTGACGACAAAGATTTTCTGTCGCGCGTGTTCCTGAGAGTCTGCACTGAGAGTACCATTACATGTTTGGAATTCTTGATTGAAAGCGGCGAAATTAATTACAACTACATGGATGATATTACAAATCGAACGTGCCTGCATGCAGCAGCAACCAGCGGACGATTAGATATTCTACAAATTTGTGTAAAGAATGGCGGAACCGTTGATATTGGAGACATGTACGATCGCAAACCACTTCACTATGCTGCAATGTATGGTCAGGATGAGTGCGCAAAGTTTTTGATTGATTCGAGTGCGAATGTCGATTCGATTGATCACGATGGATGCAGTCCTTTGGTATATTCTATAGTAAATGGACACACGAAATGTGTCCAGATGCTGATTGCCAGTGGAGCTTCTATCGAACCTGCGTCATCAATTTCACCCATCCCTATTTGTCTCGCTTGTCAGTACGGCTTCTTAGACATGGTAACAATGCTACTCTCAAAAGGTGCGCAGTTATTAGCGAATGCTGATGGTTTATCTCCTCTCCACTTGACTGCAAGAGAAGGTCATGATTTGGTTTCGAAACTTCTGATTGACCATGGCGCCGATGTCGATGCCCACGATGGATTTAACGGTTGGACCCCCATATTTTATGCTGCTTCGGAAGGAAAAATTGATTGTGTAAAGGTTTTAATTGCGGCTGGAAGCAAGATCGACTTGAAAGATGAAAACAATTGGCTTCCGTGGACTTACGCACTCCACAGAGGACACATCGAAGTCGCACGTTTGATTGCTGTCCCTGACGGTCTCACTTCTTTCGAAATTGCGGAATCCAGCGAGTCCAGTTCTGTTTTGATAGCAACACCCACTTTAGGACCGAAGAAGATCGATGAATCGATCGTAAAACCGATGGCCCCAAGTGCTCTATTTTCTTCCACAGTCGAGCTTAAACCTACAGCGATACCGGAAGATTTGGATTCAGATATGGACATGATTCCCTCGTTATCTTTACCGCCACCCATTATTCCGTTCAGAATTTAGTATGTAGTTTATTATGTACAGAAACTTCATTTTGTTAAATTATTCTCTAGTGGACATAATTATCTCGAAGGAAAATGTTACATTCAAGTAACCCTAACGAACGTAAAATCTGCAAATGGTCCTTCTTTCACGTCACCCATTCATCTTTTTGCTTCGCGACAACTATCCTCTTTGAAGCTTGTGATAAGCAGCAAACCCGAAACCAACGTACCCTATTCCGTTATTCTTCCTCAAAAAGATGATTTCGAATCCTTCACATTTTTGGTTGACGATAAAGATATTCTCGACGAAAAATCATCCCAAGTGTTTGCGTTACAGTTTGATATCTACCCCACTTTCGGTACTAAATTGATTGGTCGCGCCGTCGCCCTAGCCTCACATCTTAGAGCGGTTGCCGGCTCCAGCATCACAGGAGCTGTTGAAGCCGAAAAAATTGTGTCCCCATTGTTCGATCAACATCTTCGAGTTGTTGGTGAATTTGCGTTTGCATTTTCGATCGTCAAACCGTTTTCACACGCAGGACTGAAGATTGGAGGTGGAGTTGATACATACTGGAAGTCAACTAAAGTATTTGCGTTTATTCTTAATTTTTATCAAGATAATAATCATTCCATTTCAGGTCGTTGAAACCGCACGACAAGTATCTTTGGGCCCCAGCTGGATGGACATGGGATCCAAATATTTCCAGTCATTTATCACGGCGTCCTCCTTAGCTGATGAATATATTCAAATTGTCGTTCAAGTAACTTCTGACGGAATCCCTGTGGTATTCCCCGAATGGTTCATGTCGCTGCCAAAGTTTAACAGTGAAGGAGACGCAGAGGAGGATGAGATTGGACTGAATATCAATATTCCCAGTATAACATATGCCCAAGCGGTCGCACTAGCATCAATGGCGGGATTGAAAACTAAAGTTCATGGAATTGCTTTGGCGAAGTCAACTCAGGTTTCATCCCAGTTCGGCCATCGACCATCGTTCGTTGCGACTCAACCTTTGTCTAACGTTGAAATTGCAAGATCTCTGAAGCGAACATTCTGTTCTTTGGAAGAAGTTTTGCAGGTATGTTTTCCATTTTGAAGATTAGATAATAAGCCTAATCTCCCACGTATAGGAACTTCCGAACGATATTGGAGTTAGTATTGAGATCAAATATCCGACTACTGCGGAAATATCGTACTACGGTTTGAAAGTTCTACCAGATATCAACACATACGTCGACAACGTATTGCGGGTTGTGTACGATGTCGCCAGCAATGCCCAATCGGCATTGGGTCAACAAAGAAATATTATTTTCTCATCCTTCAATCCTTCAGTTTGCACTGCAATTAGCTGGAAACAACCCAATTACGGAGTTTTCTTTGCGTCTCGATGCGGTTAT
Source organism: Nowakowskiella sp. JEL0407 (assembly GCA_027600645.1). Taxonomy (NCBI): domain Eukaryota; kingdom Fungi; phylum Chytridiomycota; class Chytridiomycetes; order Cladochytriales; family Nowakowskiellaceae; genus Nowakowskiella; species Nowakowskiella sp. JEL0407. The sequence goes on from JADGJK010000055.1 coordinate 63,631, forward strand.
CGACCAGATGGTAAACGAAGACGCACACCGACGGGAACCAGCAGCAGCAAAACTACTGGTGATATTCAGATCATGTCGCCACGATCGCTGCTATTTGAAAAGCCTGGTCCGACTCATTCTCCTGGAGTTGTTGACGGTGAGCCAGAAAAGATTGAAACTGACAGAAGATGTTTGTCAATTAAGGAAGCGGTGCGGTTTGCGAAGAGTAGCAACTTCCTTGGTGTTTTCTGTGACGCGCGACCATTGGTAGCTTTTTTTAATTGAGATTTTATTTATTATTTATATTGAATATTCTTGTTGGCATAGATTCAAGTACCGGTCCTGATTAATACGATAAAACACAGTGGGTTGATTCTTGCTACCTTTGGAAACGCGAATGAAAATCCAGCGAACGTTGCGCTTCAGGAAGAAAATGGAGTTGATGTTATTATAGCAAGTTCAGTATTAAGAACCTTTCAAAGAATCTAAGATTCTTAAATGAAAACTTTTTGTTTTTGGATTTTTATTTTTCCCACCCTTTTATTAATACTTTTTTTGTTTCGCATTTCTTCAAAAAAATTTGTTTTTTTTCTTTTTCAGTCTTTTAAAAAGATAACGATGCATACTGATATCGCAACATTTTGTTTTGATTGTAAAAATCAGTATGTTGATAATATTTTTATGTTTTTTCTTTTCTTTTCATATCAGCAAACGATTTAATTATTAAGTGATGTTAATCATCAAATATCAATAATAAAAACAAACAAACATCTGAAAACCAAAAATTTGTTCCGGTGAACCCGTGGCTTAGAGCAGTGGTTTTTTTCGTAAGTTCAACTGACCTTCAACAAAATGACGGAACAAGAGCCATCTCTCCCAAACGATGACGATCTATTCAATACTTTCACGATTAAGCTAATGGAGTTAAACAACCCCTTCAACTCTAAAGAATCTTATTTTTTCAACTTCAAACTCTCCGACGAAAACAACAATATGACTTCTATTTCCTCTGATATTGTATGAATAATTTGGTTCTTGAATTAGTAATGTTAATTATTACTCGTGTTTTTTGTAGGTTTTTGATAATTCACCAATCTACTTGTCCGGTAGCGTTTCGTATGGAAATTGCTTCGACACTTCGGAATATATCAATGTATGCGTTTACTCAAAATTTAGAATACTGCCAGTACTTACAAATTGTACAGATTCGCATAATGGGTTTCTCAACGCAGTATTCCAACAGCAAGTTGAAAAAGATTTGGTTCATCCCATTTGGCTTTGACGATTCGGATCGCAGTTTATCATTTCGCATGATGAATCCGAATCCAGTTTACGCTGATTATTGGCGAGAAACCGTAGATCTATTCGAAAGAAACCCGCCCGAATCATCTTCCAAACAAGAAACGGTGTCCGACAACGACATCTCAATGAGCGATGAAGACGATGATTCAGATTCAGATTCAGACGAATTTGAAAGTGCGCCACGGAAATTTCGGAAATTGGACAAAGGCAGAAAACGAAAATTATCGAGTGTTTTGGAGGAAGGAGACGCACAGAAAAATATTCAAAGGTGTATTGAAAGTATGGAGATTGGTTCGGCGACACATCGTGAATTTTACAATTTATTTGCGGAGGATATCTTGCCTTACACGGCAAAGGAACCAGAAAAGATTGGATTTACGAGTCCCTATTCCGTCCCGAACGACTCTACGTTCGATCTCCCACACGCCGTAGAAGAGGATTTGGAATCGACTTTCCTCCCTCCAACAGTAACGGAAGGCGAAAAAACGTATTTCACAGGAATCAAGTTTGGGGATGAGATTTACAAAATTGGTGATTTTGCATTCGCGCCATTCGACGCACAAGCGAAATCGTTTCAATCTTCTCAAGGTAAATTGGGCTTAATGCGAATATTGGAAATTTCGAACCAGAATAACTCACAGACGGAAGCGAAAGTTCAGATTCATTGCGTAAGATAATCTATTTGGACTTGGACTGCGACTTTTTTTTTATTAAATTAAAAAAAACTACAGGTCTGGTATTATTTTGGAAGAGATACGATCTTGAAGAAGGATTTTTTTCAATGTGTTTCCAAGAATGGAACATTAGTCGAATCCGAAGCGAACGCATGGGTGCAATTACCAGTTGTATTCGCAACGGATCACCATCAGTCGATCGAATTCAACACCGATTTACCACTTCAGAAAGCGTCCGTTTTACATTATCGCCTTCCTTCCCCGGTCCCAGAGTGTTGCACGGGAGATTTCTTCGACTTTATGATGGACGAAAATGCAACGGTACCATTGAACTCGGTAATCTGTTTGCAGTTCTATAATCTGAATAAATCATTCATTTCACTGCATGCGCGAGATGCGACTCATTGTTTCGATCATCAAGTAGAACTGCCATTGAGTAAAAATCCGGTTATTAGTAACGTCTTGGAGTCGGTTAAACGGACGTGCGGCGAATCAGTATCCGTGAATGTAATACCGACGCTGCGAGGTGTTCTGTGCTCAGGGGAATACGATAATCAAAATGGAACGGTCGAGATGTGTTGCAACCTTCATGCAGCTGAAAAGCATGTGCGAATTCTCTTCGGGCGTGGGGATGAATTAGTCGAAGGGATAATAGTAGCAGTACCTGAATTCCGTCAAACGCTGTTTTCGATTTACAAGATCGATTGTATAAATCAAGATTCTCGCGCTGAAGATTCTGATATTATATGTTCGGGTATAAGAATGTGGCGAAAAAGCGAGCTGGAGAAAGCTAAACAGATTGAAGTGGAGGAAAGGATGCACTTTACCCAGCTGATTCACGGTGAAGAAGAGGACCGAAGAAATTTCACGTTGATGGGAGTTTCGTCTTGGGAAGGGACAGTGAAAGTTTTCTCAACTATTCCGCGCATGAATGGATCCTGTAATGAGGTGATATTATATATATATATATATTATTTTTTTTTTTATGTTTTGAAAATTTTTTCTTTTTCTTTATTTGCAGTTTTATTGTAATTCGCACGTAGACGGAGGATTTATCCGGAAATACGAACAAAATCCATTTCCCGCAGAACCAGAACCTACGAATCTTAGTCAGAACTATTTAAAGTATATTCCTGGACGGAGCTCACCTTTTAGAGCATTGAGTTTGTATTCTGGGATCGACTGCTTGGGATTTGGTCTAGCGGAATCTGGTTTTTTGGATGTAAAATGGTATTTTTTCTTCTTTTCTTTCTTTCTTCTTTTTTGAACGTCCACGTTTTTTTAAGTTCATTAATTGTTTGCATGGTGTAGGGGTGTTGAGGTAAAAATTTAATTTAACAATTTTTTCTGGAGAACTAAAGGCAGTTGAAATAGCTCCGCAAAGAACATGCAGAAACGTTTGAATATAATTATCCCGACGCGGTCATGTTTAATATGCCGGTAGTGAAAGTACTTGACTCAATTAAACAGGGTTTCTGGCCCAAAGTAAAGGATCAGGTGTGTTGAAATGGAGATGTAATTTGAAAAGTTTTAAAATATTTCAATCCAGCCTCCAAAACCTTTCTTTTCCCATGACGTTGAAGTTATCATAGCGGGACCACCATGTCAGGTAAATAATAGTTATGCACAATTAAATTGCAGTTTTTGAGAAATTTTCTAGGGCCATTCACTTGCGAATCGAAGAGCGAAAGACTTGAAAGCAAAAGAAAAAGTTGCGGAAATTATAGTTTTTTTGGAGATGGTGGAACTTATTCGACCGAAGTATGTGATGATGGAAAATGTTCCGTAAGTTTGCATGCATGATATACAGATTCCCTTTGCTAACCCATTTTATAGAAATCTTGCAACCGGTCGAGGAAGGGATAAAGAAAGCAACGTATATTATCGCGCGAAGAGTGTACTGTTACAGCTCGGCTATCAATTTACCTCCCCAATGTTGAATGCCGGAATGCACGGCGTCCCACAACGTCGGGAGAGATTGTTCTTAATCGCGTCATGTAATTTTTTTCAATACTTGTATAATGTGTAGAGAGATACTCATTTATATTTTTGAAGATTGCGGATTTCCGGCTCCATGTTATCCAGAAGCAACACATTTCGTAATCGAAAAAAGAACGCCGAACAATTTAGATTTACCATCCGGCGAAAAGTAAACAATATTCTTTGAAATGATTACTAATGTGATTACTGATTTTCTATAATAGAGCTCCCGGTAGCGAAATGCCCGAGAAGGCGTATTTCAAGCCATTGAAATCGGGAGATTTTATAGGTTGCCCTGAATTTCCTGAGGCGACAATTAGAGAACGATTAGATTATAGTGCGGACGATCACACGTATGATAACGCAATCACCAAAATTAGAAAAGGTGCCGAGATGCTCGACTTTAGGATGCCAGTCGAAACGCTATTGACGGTATTCAAGGCTTCATTTTTCTCCAAAGCCGCTAAAGTAAATTTCACTTTGTTTTTTGAAGGTTAACGCTGTTGTGCACCCAAATAAAATTCGATATCTCACTTTGCATGAGTACAAGATATTGCAAGGAATACCTCGTTCCGTATCTGTGCGCTCTGAACATAATGGAAGGATGTCATCATTTTCTTCCGGGTATCAAGCGGTCGGAAATTCAGTGCCGCCCCCACTGGCGAAAGCCATTGGCAATGCGCTGGTCCGTGCTTGCAATCGTTGGTACCTCTTTAATTTTGGCACGTATGCTGATGGATTAGTGGATAATTCGTTTCGCAATTCGGAGATTATTTTAAAACGGTGCAGGCAACTCAAGCATGGTCAGTTCGGTTGGGGCCAATTTAATGGGAAAGAAGTGGCCCTACGGAAGAACTTGGAGGAACGGTTGGTGTTTAGATGTTGGGAAGGGAAGACCAGTGTAAGGAAGCTGGAGAAGTATATTAAGAAGATCTGGGATAAAGACTGTCAAGCAGCGGATTTAAAGAAAATGGTGATTCAGATCCAAGAGACTGATCCAGAAAACGAAGATGAAATATAATTTTCACTGTTTAATAATGCACGAACAACGATAGAGGGAAACTTTTACACAAATCCCTCCATGTTTCAATCGAAATCTTCCTCCTCAAACTCTTCGTCGTCTTCGTCTTCGTCAGTTTCACCATCAAACAGAAACCTTTCCCGTTCATCACACTTCATAAGCGCAGCCTCTACACCGCGATTATCCAGTTTTGAGATCCACCCCGATATTTTCTCCACCCCAAGAATGTTCAAAAGACCAATCTTTTCCAAAAAATCATACACTCGTTCACCTTTTTTGTTTGCCGCTCGAATCTCAACGATCCCGTCATACGAATCCAACACCATCAAAATATTTAGGGAACCACTCTTTGCCGCAACCATAATCGGAGTCTCCATATCTCGATTCCGCGAATTCAACAGCGTATTGATATTCAGCATTGGCGAAATCGACAAAACATATCCAAACAAATCAACGTCATCTTTCGCAGCGGCTCGATGAATCAGTGTAGACGCAATAGCATCTTGCAGCGGCAAAAATTCAAAGTCGAATGATCGAGATACCAATCCATAGTCTTTGAACCTCGCCGTATAGATCCATTCGTACTTGTTTTCCATCAGCAGTTTCTTTGCGTCGATTTCCGGGAATGGGTCAAGAGAACCAGGCGCAAAAATGCGATACCAGTTCATCAACACCTTCAGCAATTCCAAGTTCGATTCTTCGTGCTTTAAAAACATGATTCTTCCAAACATCTCATGTTTATTCGTTTGCGGATCCAGACCGCTGTTTAAGAGCGTTTGAGCCATGCTGGGGTTGTTGTTTAACGCGGCGTTATTGAGCAAACTTGTATTGTACATAACATCAAGCGGAAGCGTCATCGTTGACAATTCTGGAACAACAGTCGAATCGATCCCGGGTATCGCAAGTAGATACTCTACAATTACGGTGTGATTATACAGCACGGCAAGATACAAAGGCGTGAAACCGTGCTTCAGTGTTTTCCTATTCAAGACGTTCAAATCCCGATGACTCGTCTCGAGAACATGAAAGCATCGCTCGAATTTCCCCATAATGCAATAAACATGCAATTCTTTCAGAAAATCGTACACTCCAAGTTTAGGAACAAAACATTTGAAGAAAGGTTCGCCGGATTGTGATCGCAAAACTTGACCGCGCAAGGTTGCTCGTTCATAATTGGTGAGTTCGAGATTCATAATTAGCGGCATTGATGTCTGATTCGTAGCTCCCTGAAAGCAGTATAAATGAAGTGAGAAATCAGTACATCTAAAAAACTGGATTAAACAAATACCGATGGAGATCCAGAGAGAGGAGGAAAAGTCACATTATCAGGCGGAACTTCCATTTCATCAGCCGGATTCAATCGTGTAGCTCCAGCGGCTTGAAGCAACGCGATTCCTCTGGGGTTATGATTTTTGGTCATTTGGGACAATGGTGTGTTTCCGTCCCGACCGACGAAATTCACATTCGCACCGTATTTTATACAATAATACATCATTTTATACCCCTTCAAGTTATTGATCTTCGACATCAGAAACAGCGGTGTCTCCCAATTATTCGAACTGTCCGAAATTTGTTTACAATCGGGGTCAGCTCCACTCTCCAACAGAATCTTCACGGCTGTGAGGGAGTAGCATAGCGTAGCAACGTACAGCGGATGTCGTGCGAATAAGAAAGCTTGTGAAGTGTCAAAAAGGTTTACATCGGCACTGAGTATAATTAGAATTCGAATAAGACTGATTTTATCAAGAATGATTGCCACATGGAGTGCGGTAATTTTACATTCGTAACGCTCTTCGGAGTGGATGGTTATAAACGAGTTCACGAGGAGTGGGTTTTTTCCAATTTCGTAAATTATTTCTTGAAGGTGAATGTCGTTGTCTGTGGCGGATATGATTTTCTGAATAAACGGGTTCTAATTTTTTTGGCGGAGAAAGTTATTAATTTGATCTTTGAAATTTATTTCACATTTCTACCTCGGAAGGACGATAAGTCAAGACAACATCGTAGTTGAATTTTCTGTTCAACTTTGAAGTATTGAGCTGGAGAATTCTGTTGTCTTCAGGGGGTAGAGCAGTAATATTATTAGCAAACATTCTCATTACAACTTCCGAAAGAAACGTCAAGTGTATCTTTTAAGGAATTTAAAACAACCAAGGCTGATGTATCGGGTGGCGCAAGGTAGGAGTCCCAGTCACCAATCACAGACGCACAAGTATATCATGTGTTGCTGAGTTATGTACGCTATTATATTTAGCTTATTAAAAGTTATTATTTGCTCAGTATATGCATGCAGGCGTTATCTCAACGAGACAACTCTTGTTCGGTTCTTTTGAAATAAAGGCTCATTCGCACAGCAAACGCCGTGCCAAGTTGTCTCCCATCCCGTTCAACTGAAAAACTCTGTAAATTATTGTTAATTTAATCAAGGAAAATATTGGTATGAAAAATTGCACATCAAACGAACCTTCCACGCATTCCCATTTGGTCGATTCTTCCTGCTAACTTTCCCGTTATAATCAAGAACCATATTTTCAAGCGAGGATAGTGTTTGAATTCCAGAAGTAGTCTTTTTTTGTTTTCCTATTCTAACTTCTAATCCGTCACTAGCAGCACGAACGATCTAAAAGAAAAAGTTAAATGGTCGAATAAAATAACGCTTTCTTTTTTTGTCACCTTGACTGATTCAGAAACAACCACTTTCACCAAAGAAAACTGTCTATGATACAAAAAAACATCGCCGTTTCTGATGTAGTCTGCCTGTATCAATTCTTGCAGTGAGATTCCAGCCGAAGTCCTTTTTCAAAGTTCAGAAGAAATCGAAAAAAAGTTATTAATGTTTCAGGAATAAAAATCAATGGAAATATATAAAAAGATCAATTTACCCTGCAATAGTGGTTCCGGGAACAACTTCTGACCATTGCTCCTCGTAATTTATCATTTTCCACCGATCGAACTCATCAATTTTAGCATCTTCTGTCCGTTTATATTCCTCCAAAAATTCAGGTAGATACATTCCCGCAGCCAAATCTTCTTGAAACTCTTCCGCACACTCGATTAGAGTGGACTTGTTTCGATAAATTTCTCGGTAAATTTCCGCGGGAGAGTCCGAATCGTACTCAAAAACTGGTAATAGTGCTAATAGTCTTTTCTGCTCTTCTGGGGTAAACTCTTTTTCAAACACCTCTGGCGCTAATACATCCTTCAAAAATGTTGTTTGGGCGGGTGGTAAATATTGAAATAGAAATACATCAATGAGACGAGTAATTCGCATTTATTAAAGTAAAACTAAATGCAAACCGATATTTCGCGACGGACGATTTCCGACTTTGGATTTGTAAACAGAAATTCCTTTGACCATTTATCGACGGGAGGAAGCTTTCTTTTCAAAGAAACATTGCTTTGTTCGGGAGATTCGAATTCATCTTCAGAATGAGAATCTTTTAAACTCTCAGCTTTCGGGCGCGCTTTGCGACTTCCTCTGGGCATATTTATGACAGGATGTTTATTGCAGCAGCACATCTTTGATTCTCCCCTTGTCCGCCAAGATCTCCAGAAACTGCAAAACAAACGGTTGGTAATCATACGTGTTTATCCTGAAAAACTTCTGTATCTGGTTTCAGTAAATTGTTACACCCACAGCTTCTTTTTTACCTCCAATCGTTGTCTTTCTTTCTGTTCAACCTCGATTTCTCCAAGCAATTCATCCGCTCGATTTACAGCTGCTTCCAATGATGCATATAGCAGATTCGTGTCTTGGCAGTCTGTCACATCTTCAATCTTTAATAAAACCATATTCGAATCGGGATTTTCCTGATCCTTTGCCCATTTTTTCTATTTGTTCCAAAAAAAAAGAAATAAATATAAAATAAAAAAATTGCAGAGATCTAAAATATATCTTAAAGAGTATTTACACACCTCCCAGTCGGGATTAAGGGAATCCAGTCTTTCTCTAATCGTTTTCATAAACGCCAGCTCCGATTCTCTTTTTTGGTGAAGAACTGTCTGTTTATCTTGAGTCAGTGCGAGTAAACTGAACCGAATGTTATTATTCGAATATCTAATAAATCATCAACATGGCACAAAAAATCGCAAACAAATAGGCTTACAGATTCATTCGCTCTTGTAATTTAGGTATCAAATTCTTGTACCAATCTTCATTTCGTTCATACGTTGCTGCAGATTTATTTTTAAAAATAATGATTGTTAAACAATACCCCCAAAAAAATTTTACACCGAATACCTAAAGATCTCGGTGCACGCTTCAGTCCATCCAATTCCCACACTTTCCCATCAATATGCGGCACATACGTCAAATAATGATATACTGAATTCTCGTCAATATCCCCTTCCTGGTATTTCTTTTTTTTAAACTGATTATGCTTTGCTCTCGGGTGGTTTTGTGCTATTGAAAAATCTCGATACGGGCCTCTTATCCTGTTTTTTTAATTACAAAATATAAAAACGCACAAGAGAAAAAAAAAAAAAAGGTGGTTTAATACAAAACTAACTTCTGGCAAAGAATTTCAACATGAAATTCAAAACGAGATGTAAAGAAATCACCTTGAAAATTTATTATGCGTAGAATTCAATTCCTCGTCGTTTGCGATTGCGATTCCTTTTTCCTAAATCAAAAAACAACAAAGTTTTCGCCTTTGAAATTTGCGTTTCGCTTAATTGCATCTACCACAGGTGAAAATTCATTCGTAAATTCTTTAAAAGATCTCAATTTTTCTCCGATATTCAGTCCGGGTACATTCATAACGAGGTTTATTATTCCTTGCGTTGCGCAAGCATTCTCGCCAACCTGACATTTACCAAGTAATTAGCGTAAAGACAAAGGATAATTTGATTTTTTTAAAAAACAAAACGTTGTATCTATCAAAAGCACCTGATTTGCAAAGTATAATTCATCGGGCACCACTCCATGTTCATTCGACTCTTCAGAATCACTTCTACTCCAAAAGAATAGGAAAATAAAACCATATATCGGTCTACAACAAACTCCAAATAAATACACATAATCCATAGATTAACGCGCGGTGGATAACTTACTTCAGGTTTCCCAAACAGTCTTCGTCCAACGACCACACATCTTCGAATTGCACGCCTTCAACACCCAGCGTTTGACAAAGTTTCGAAAAGATCCACGGGTCGCTTTCAAGCGGTTGGAACGGGAAAGCGCAAGATTTCGGTGCGGGCGCGACTTCGTTTTGTTCGGGCTGCGATTCAGTTAGCTCCATTTCTTGACAAGTACCTCCGCATCCCCCAGGTTGTTTAGATTTTTAGAAATCTATTGAAATGAAAATTAAAATAAAGTTATATTAAAAAATTGAAAAAGACATTGAAAACAACTTCAAGTTGAAACAGGGTGATTTCGCATCGCCCAAAATATTATTGCACAAAACTTAATCACGATATTCTAAAAATTATTTCATTTTTATTAAATGGGAATTTGAAAAAGCCCTATGAAGCATTTTTTGCAATTCAAACAAAGAAAAAGACAAATAAAAACAAACAAAGTGGTTGGGAAAAGAGGTCGATTTACAAAATCACGGAATTATGTTTGTTGCTCTTTTTTTTAAAACTTCCTTTCGCTTTTTCTTTACATCTCGTATTCATTCTCAGCTTCGCCATCGCTCATCTCATCTTCATCATCATCTTCTACTTCACTAAACACCGCTTCAATTAGACTATCCAATATCTCCACAATTAAGTTCTTATTTAATTCTTTCTCTTGCAGCATATTAAACAATCGATTTAATCCCGTTTCGCAGTTGTAAGGTCCAACAATCGTCGAGATGTTTAGTAACGCCGGGACTTCCGTCACAAACAATTGCTTTGCCAGTCCTTTCGTATCCAATTTCTCCTGTTCCGTCCGCGGTGGATTCTTACTACTCGGTTGTGAAGTGGAATACCATACTCCTCCCGGCCAAAACCGCTTATCAATATTCTCAATCATCCCCGCAACCCGATCATCGTTCAGAACAATCTTCTCTCCAATCATTTCCGAGATATACGTGCCGTACGTTCGCCGCAGGAGATTTTTTACCGTATGTAACCCTTTTTGTCGGAACCATTTATCTATATCTACATCCATCGACGTGGGAATAAAAATCTCTTCTAAAAATGCAAATATACATTCCATCAGCATTTCGAGGTCCGATGGTGAGATTTTGGGTTTATGCGGTTGTTTGGTTTCTTCTGATGGAAGTTGTTGCGGTGGTAGTGGCGGCGTGCTGGGTGGTTGTTGCGAATTTAAAAGTTGCGTGGTTGATGGTTTCTTGGAGTATTGCTCTAATGATTGTTTGCGTGGATTAATAATAAACGTATTCTTCTTCTTGGTCGCTTCGTCTTCAAATTTCTCGGTTAGTTTCTCCGTCTTTTCTGGCTTCTCAAACTTTTCAGATTTTTCCGATGAGACGCTCGCGCTTCGACTTTTCCCTCTGGCGACTGAACTGACCGTGCTAACAGAACTAACGACTCCCTTTTTCAAAACTGATCCGGTATATCGTAAGGCTCCGAGCCCGGCACCCAATCCAGCTCCAATGACTCGCTTTGTCGTTACGGCGGTAGATACAATACCCAACCCTTGCGATGGCTTTACACGATCCTCCTCCGCGGAATCTCGCGAATCGTTTCGTTCCGAATGCGACACTTTAGCATACTTATCCAAATTAAAGAATTCGTAAACATGCTTTCCGAGATTATTCTCCAAAACAAATCGGAGCCATTTTTCTAAATCTTCCACCGTGATTGCTGTTAATTGCTCTTCCGGTTCTAAATCGCCGTTAGTACTGCTACTACTACCGCTGCTATTCTGCGGTTCGAGATTCACCCCCAGGGTCGTGCTTAGTCGTTGGAATTCGTCCCATCCTCGCATTACCATCCATCCATTACCATCGAATTCAATTTGAATCAAATAATTCCGCCTTTCGTCGGATATGTCCAATACCTTTAATTGCAGACCAACGACGGGTGGATACAGTTCCTCTTGTACTTCAACTTGCTGATCTAACAAAACAACCAGCCGTTCTTGGAGCATATGTTTTACCGCCATCTGCTGAGAAACTTCGCTGGCCGGAGTCTCGGGATTAGTCACAGACGAATCAATCTTTTGAATTTGAGATCGGATCGAATTTATTTCTTCCTCAATTGAATTATATCGCTCTTCATCTATGGTATTGGGTATATCGGAAGTAGTCGTAATTGAAATAAGTGATTTTGGAGGAGAGTGGTTGGCAGACGCGGCGTGTTCGGTGGTGGTATTCGAAATTGGCGAATCAGGTTCGGGAATAGAATGGTTCGTTTCGTCTTTATAGACACTCTTTACATCAATTTCGTAAATCGTATTTTCATCCTTTTCGCTTTCTTCTTCTGGTTCGATGAGCTGCTCTGGTTCTTCGGCAATCTCTACATCCACTCGTGGTTCTCGTTGACGACCTCGTTCGTAAATACTATCGTCGTCGGTATCATCATGAGCGTCAATATCTGTAACGATATGCAGAATTTCCAAAAACAGTTCACTTTCCACATGAACCTTATGTTTCTTTGACTCTGACGTATCGATCGAAAACCATTTTTTGATGTATTTGTTGGGCGGAAGTTCAGATAGGGGAATCAAGATACTTCCTATTAAATCGTCGACGAGTATTTTTGAATCGTATACGTCGATTATTATTCCCTGCAGTTGATTCGTTTCAGGAGTATACTCACTATGAAAAAAAATAAAAAAAAATAAATGATCAATTGGTTTTAAAAAATTGAAATAATATTTTACAAATGAAACTCTTCAGCCCATAACGGATTAGCATCGGGTTTAACTTTCCTCGTTTTACTGACTTTCTTTCCGCACATCAACGTCAACGAGAACCCACCGCTACCTTGAATAGGTAACCGTCTCCCTTCCACAACTTTCACAAAAATAGACTGCGGCGTACTAATTCTATTCTTGGGAACAACACCAAACGCATCCTGTTGTTCCTTCTTTTTCGAATTCAAAAACTGCACGATCATCAAATTAATATAATCCGGTTCGGCAAACTTCTCAATCGACTGCTGAAACACCGAAGTCGCCAAAACCTCCACCAACAACGACATAACAATCTCCGAACTCTGTTCACTAGACGGTAAAATATTCGTGAGAACCAACCGACTATTATTCAAAAGTTGTTTCTGGAAATTCGGTTTGTTAATGTACAGTGAGAACTTGGACGGGTTTCGTGCGATGTATTCGGAGAGTGGGAGTGCGGACATTTCGTAGCTGTAGTATTCTCGGAGATGATGGATTAATTTTCGAAAAATTTTTTGGGACGTTGGTTTTAGTTTTGTGGTTGAGAGGCGCGAGTAGAAGAGGAGGAAGGAGCGGTTTAGGGTTTGTGAGATTGAGGATGGGAAGTCGTCGGAGTTTGAATGATTGTAAGGGGAGTACCAAGATTTTATAAAGTCGTTTGTAAAGTGGGTGAGGAATGTGGAGAGAGCATTGTGCAGACGAGTGGTGATTGCAATTGGGGGGTTGATTGAAGCGGAGACATTAGAAGCATTAGAGGATAGTTTCTTTAGAGGGAGTTTCTTATTTTTGAGTAGAAGGTCCTTGATGGAAGAGTTTGCAGAGTAAGCGACGCCGCCGAGAAAGAAGAGGGCAGCGAACACGGCGAGCACGAGCACGCGCGGAGACAGGACGAGGAGCACAAGGACAGCGACGACAGCGGGATGCAGTGTCTCCATTGTTTGTCACACAGATGTTTGTGCAAGCGGCCGGCCACGAGAACACGCTGTTCCCCTACTCCACGCATTCGCTCATCAAGGTGCCCTCGCCCCGTGAGGCCGCATTCTACTCGCACGCCCTGCTATCCAACTATCTAACCAACTGCATCCCAAAGTTCTATGGCTTCGTGATTGTGAACAACAAATCCTACATTGAGTTTGAAAACCTTCTCTGCGGCTTTAATTGTCCCTCTGTATCAGATTGGAAGCTTGGTCAAAGATTCTACGATGACGACGCTTCGCATGAAAAAAAAGCGAAAATGATTCAACAAGCACAAAAATATACAAGTGGAGAATTGGGTGTACGGTTATGCGGAGCAAAGGTACTTCACGACTGAGACTTTATGATTTGTTTCTTTAAGAGATTTTAAACTGACCGGAACCCTTGCGGGATACAGATTTACGATAAGCAGAATTCGAGGTATATCACATACACAAGAGAATTTTGTCGATCAATTACCACAGAACAGTTTTTCCCAACCCTTAAATCCACTCTAACCATCCCCGACTCTCACACACCTTCCGAAATTTCACAATTTTCCCAGCTTCCAACCCAAAATCTGATACCTCGCACCACAATCACAAAAATAAAACAACAAATCCTTGAAATCCGTGAATCCATAAAACAATGCAACGTCCGCCTCTACGCCGCCTCACTACTAATAATCTACGAATCGCCACAACCAGTGTTCGAAAAATCAGAACCGAATCAATCGATACAAGTCGAAAAAGTCGTGTGTAAATTAATTGATTTCGCGCACGCGCATTTTGAAGATTGCACAGAGTTTGGAAGTCAAGGAACGCGACGGGGAGACGGGAAGTTGTGTGATGAAGGAGCGGTGTTGGGGTTAAGTAACGTTATTGCATATTTAGATCGTATTTTAATTGAAGGATAATCTTAAGTTATTTTTTTCTGGATATTTTTTATTTATAAATCATCAACACGTTTGGTTCTGCTGATGGAATAATTTTTTTGCAATGCCCCAAAATCATAAGCATAAGCCACCACCTGAAGATCAAAACAAACCCGGAGAAATTAAGAAATTTTCCCAATCAACAATTGTTGAATTTCTCACAAATAGCGCTATACTATATTCGAAACTACACATCCGGACTAAAATGTCAATGTCTTCTTCATCGCAATACGACTCTGTCACATTCAAGCAAATGAACAAATTACAATTTTACAGTTACGGAACGTTATTTTTTCTAGGGGTTCGGATTTGTGTGTATCCCGCTGCCACTGTAAAGACCCGACAACAAACTGCAAATTCCCGAGAGGTAAATTACCAATAATTGGATTTAAGTGAAATTATTGTCGATTAATTTTATTTTATTTTATTTTTTTGGAGGAAAGGTTTTAGGAACATTACAGCCGTTTAAAAGTATAATAAGAAACGAAGGAATTTTAGGATTGTATAAAGGATTCCCAGTAACAGCATTAGGAGCGGTGCCAACCCAAGTAAATATCAAACAAGCACTTAAATTCAAAAAACAAATCTTAATTTTTAATCAACTTCAAAATCTTTCCTTTTTTTATCTTTATTTTCATTATAGATGATATATCTAACAGTCCTCGAATTAACGAAATTACATTCCCTGAATTTCTTATCACCCTATGAAAAGATTTCATCAGAACATAAATTAGTCATATCAAGTTTATTCGCGGGTGGAATGGCATCGTTATGTTCACAAATCGTTCAATGTCCCATAGACGTTGTCAGTCAACGGTAAAAAAATACCTGATTTATTTTTTTAAATCATGAAATCG